>JAFBJS010002247.1:168041-266944 GCA_016785265.1 Paraplagusia blochii | reverse complement strand
ACTGTATGTATATATACGTATGTATGCATGTATGTATGTATGTACATATTGTATGTATATATACGTATGTATGTATGTATGTATATATATACATATATATGTATATATACTCATTCATACATACATACTAAATACAGACATCCGTACATACACACAGGCTTACATACATACATACAGGGATGAATAATTACATACATAAGTGTCAACAAACACTCATCAGTAGCTAATTCCAATGACAGAGTCCTGTTCCCGTCTTCTGGGTGGTGCAGGCGTTACCACACAGTGGTACAGTAGGAGGGCTGTACTGTACATTAGTGCCGTATGAGCCCACAGATGTTTTTAATGACAGGAGGGCTATTTTAGCTGAAGACAGAGAAAATGAGAGGAGAACAAAGAATGCTCACAGGGAGCAGTGCTATCGTAAGCACAATAATAAAGTTTCCCAAAGTAAAACTGTCTGTGAAGTTGTGCTTTGACTCAGAGCAGATGATTGAAGTAGTGTTTGTGGCCAAGTGCCTTTTTTCCTATTAAATGAGCAAAGAAAACAGTTTTTATTTACCATTTAGACTTTCCCTTTATAATAGTTTAATTCTGTAGTTTTATAGTTTATCCAAGTTATAGTAAGTGCTAGGCTCCAGAGTCACTTTCTCTGTCCTTGGAGTAAAACACCAGGGCTCAACTCCTGGGCAGGTTTGAATCCTGGTTAGGGCGGTTGATGTCCAGTGGGTTCACCACCCACAGAAAAGCATGTTGCTGTGCAATATGAGTTGAGTGGCGGTGGTAGAGACTGCTGCCCCCACAACACAGTAATGGATAAATGGGTAAAGATGGATGCTACATTAGGAAGACTTAAAGGAAACCACTGTAAATCCTTTTTGTCAATCAAAAGGCCATTTAATGATTAATTAGCTTCAAGAGTTTTGTAGCTTAGTAGTCCTAGCTTCTGTGATCGGTTCTACCATTAATCCTATACCTATTCCAGTCATGCATGCCCTCTGCTGTTGTGCTCTATTGTCTATTTCCCTCCTAATTGGGTCATTGGGTAACACTGCTCCAACCTAGCAATTGTGACCTTTGATTGGCTGAGGCAGTTTTCCAATACTTTGCCATTACCGTAGGTCATAATATTGAAGTATAATGTCGATAATAGAGTAATATATAATATATAATATCGATACAATCCATCAGTTTTCCATCGCCCCCTGTCCTCTGTATCTTTTACTCTTACTCCAACTACCTCCATGTCCTCCCTCACTGCATCCATCAATCTCCTCTTTGCCTCCTACCTGATAGGTCCATCTAGTGGATCATTCTTATAACCAGTATATCCACTGTCCTCGTCTGAACATGTCCAAACCATTTCAATCTGGGGCAAGTGCCTCTATACATGTACTGTATGTATATTTATATATCTACACAGTGGCATAAAAAACGTATATTAGCACAGTGTTCCAAGGCTGACCCCCATACTTCAGTAAGTGCATATTAAATGTTCAAAATAAGTTTCTAATGTCAATCATATTTCTGTCTGTGGTGGTTTCAGCAGTAGCCATAGATAAACGTACATGCATCGTTCTGCATATACAGCATTAATCTCTGTAAATGAAAGGGCAAGTTTCTTCTTTTTCTGGAAACTTCTGGCCTTCTATCTTCTATCACTCTGTCATTAGGGCCTGATGGCGGACAACTCACTCCTCTGTGGCAATCCACCAACATGTGCCAGCCTTCACGGGCTGAATCCACCCTCAGTTGCTCCACTGATAAAGTAGAACACCGACTAACTGCATGGGAATGCACAAGACAACTTATCAAGAAACGCTGCTGCCAAGCTCTTAGGTCACAGATTCAAGCCCTGACTGATCCTTTGTGAGGCAGCGTTCACTGGGGAGAGGTGAATAACTCTGCTCTGTGTAAAAGGCGACAGATGATCGATCCTGCATGGCCGCGAGCAAAAGGCAGTGGCAAACACAGAAATCCAAACTCATGATTTAATATTTGAGGGAAAAAAGCAGATTCAGTGGTGTTAATGGAGAAAGTACGATCCCTGTGGTGTTGTTAGACTAACCGTATTGGATGGAGAAAGTTAACAAGCTTCTTCCACAGTGGTCTCTCAGGGACTGAGATTGATACAGCATGAGCTAATGCACTAAAAAACGTCCTGGCAAAATTTTCTTTACTATTTTAATGACCAGGTTAAAGATTTACACACAGTAATCGTGTGAAGGACTGACTGACTTGGATTTATCATCTGCTACCGTATCTGTAGCAACAGTTCATCTCAACATCATATGTCAAACTTGGGGCTCACGTTCCAAATGTTGCCCACTTTACCATCTTAGCTAAGAGCAGGAGTGTGAAACTCAATTCGCCTCAGGGGCTTCATGCAACCTTTTTATGCTTGAAAGTTCATTATATAAATCGTCATCTCTAATGAAAATCTAAAGATAATATTACAGATTGTTCAAATTGGATAGTTTTGCTTAAAGTCATCGTCAATCTGTAACAGTAGTCCAATATTATAATTTGATTTTGTTACTTTTTTTATAATTTCCCCTTTTTATCCTCTCAACATTTGAATGTGGGCTGGATTTTAAAATTTGGCGGCCTGACTACAGCCCGCGGGCCACCATTTGATGGTCACTCCTATAGATGTTTGTCTCTATATGTGGTCCTGATATGGACTCAAAACAATGAAGTACAGGCTCTACGCCCCAACACATGCAACACTAAAAAGAATTAACTTGCACAATGTGAATGAATTTCATAGAAAGTGAACCAACTCTTGGAAGTCGTTTTTATATTATTTTTACATTTTAGATACGATGCTGATGTTTTGTATCAGCAGCACAGTGGTTCTTTGTATGTAGGTGAATCATCTGTAAGCAGTTACTGACAAAGTTTTGTCACTCTTAAATACACATTTTACATCACTGGTGAATCCATGCCAGCATTAGATATGGGAGCTGTGATGAGGAGCAGATGACAGACGGGGAATTCGACTTTCTCAAACGACTCTTTTAGGCAGACAAGATGATTAAAGGGTGGGAAGGGAGGGAAAGTAGGTTATGCAGAGTAACACATCCAGCTGTCCAGTAATATTAAAATTTGGTAATACTGGCTGTAGTCCACCTCACATCACATCTCAAAAGACTTGCACAAGGGACAGTTGTTCTTTCTTTAAAGAGAGTCTATCTTAAGACAGAGATCGCAGTCATTAAAGAAGGATCAGGTCTCTGCCATTCACCCACTGAACTGGTGCTCAAAATGGGGGGCGCAGAGATGCAGATGGACAATACAGAGATTTTAATTCATCATTTGTTCTACAGAGGGAAAATCCTCACATTAATCAATTAATTCCTGAGATTACTATAGAATATCAGTTATGTAGAAGTGGGAATAATAATAGTTTCTCTGAACTTTTGTTAAAACAGTTTACATCCAACTGCCTGAGACCATCCCTTCTGACAGAAGGTTACAAATCAGTCTAGGATTTCAGTGTGCAATGAAAAACATCTTTAAACATCTTTATCATTACCTGAGGCTAATCTACTGATCACAGCTACACCTACCAAGAAGACATCCTGAGCGGAAAACACAGGTCACAAGGCCACATTTTTCATTGTGGTCTTCCAAGTCCCCGCTCTGACCGCCTGACCTTCATACTCCAAACTTCAGCAAGTTTTTGGCTCATCTGCCAATAATCACTTTGGTTTATAAATCGGTCCAAGAAACAGTGAAGCTGTGAAACACATTTTTCCCAGAACTTAAGGTGAAGTCATCAAACCAAAGTCCAAAACTCAGAGATACTGATACGATCGCAAAGAACAAACGTTCACGCTCAGGGAATCAGAACCTCAGAAGGTTCACTCTCCCATTTTTGGCCTTCTGTGTGGAAAAACTGCATAAATGATTAATCCAGTTTCAAGAGTCTCTACATGCAGCATTAACTTTTAGTAATTAATTTTGGCACGCTTTGACGCTGACATTTGGCAGCTGAGATTGACATTTTTGCAGATAATGTAATGGTCTAATTACAAAACATCAATCAATCAAATGGCTTTTGTAAATCATCAAGGTTTGTTTCTCTAAGCAAAAAAAAATATTGTCAAGACGGGATTAAAAAAATTTACAAGAAGAATTCAAAAGCAATATTTTCCTGCCTTAAGTGTCCAAAACATTCCTTATCTTATAAGAACAGACTTTTCAAACAATGTTGTCTATCAGGGTAGCCTATAATTCAGTCAACATTATGTTCAATTTAAAGATCTTAAAGCTCCAGGGGAAGGAGAAAAATTGCAGAAGTCACCTTAACGCTTCTGACACCACGACAGGGAACCTTTTTCCTGCTGCTACTACTGCAGACTTTCTTTGTCTACATCCAGTACCGATTGCAGAAAAACACTAGGTTCACAAAACTGAGCCATACATCTTTATGACTTCAGAAACATCACTTTCTGTTGACAGACTACGCAAATGATGAGCGCGCCATCTGGCTTTAAAGTGAAGTGAGATATGGTTCTGCGATAACTCACAGAGCTTGTGTCTGGAAGCAGGGCCAGAGTCTGGATTTTTTTTTTTTTTTTAAATGTCTGTGGAGTTTGTCTCTGTCCGTCTGATGTGGTAGAGATAAATGGATTACGCAGACATGGCAAAGAAAGAGATAACATCAAAACATATGAAAATGTGATGATAAATTGAAAAAACAAGGTTAAAAAAATCACTCATATGGAAAGCAGAATGATGCACCAAGGACCAGTCACCCAAAATTTGTAATTACCATAAATGGATATACAGCGTCATACTCATTCTATAAATCATAATATTTTCCAAATAAAACATCCGTTATACGTTCCTCTGTTAGCATCAGAGTCTGACCCTTTGCTTTAAAACATTGACAGATAAATCAGTGAATGAAAAAGTAAAAGGACATGACTGGATTGTTTCGAAATTAAGAAAATTAGTGAAACTGAAGTAATTTATTTTAGTATCCCAATGTGGCCCAGTACCAAATTAATATTGGACCAGAACCAGAGGTTGAGGTACCTCATCTTAAAGATTGCTTCCTTAAGCGTTTGTGCTGAACAACACAAGGTGTTGTGTTTTTCTTTTTCCTGGTTTAGAGGCTAAAAAAGAAATCTAAAGCCACAATTTTCTTGTGAAACTGAAAACATCCCCTCATTTTTTTTCTCTTTACTGGATAGAACCATCAACGCCCTGCTGAGAAAATAGTAGTGAGACGTATGACCTGGTGTCAAAACCGCCCTGCAGGGTGTTTGGCAGCACTCAGGCGGGAATACACATGTGTAGCTGAACATACCTGGGTCATGCCTAAGTTTGTGTAGGAACTTTGCACCGAGTGAAATTCTTCATCTGTGAGAAGGAGACGTATTTTGGAGTCAATGTCAATCAGCTGCTCCAGGTCAGAGGGCTGAGGGGTGTAACCTTGTCCTGTCACGGCTGACACAGCCCACATGTCCTCCTGAAAGAAAAGTATTATCTTGATGAGCTGGAGCTCAACACCTCTTTTCATAGTTACCCAGACACAGAAAATAACACTTCATTGGAAAACAGTAACAATCCCATGCCAGACAGGTGGTTTCAGGTGCAGTTCTCTAAATTGCCAGGTGACTTTAAATTCAGAATGTCATATATTAGGGCAGTGGTGGCCCAGTGAGACAATGGTGGTTAAGAAACTGGACTGGGGACTGGAATGTTCCAGGTATGAATCTACCAGCTGCCAAGTCCCCACTCAGTGCTCCCCAGGTGCTCAAAGCTGCCCACTGTTCAGAGGTCACATTTCATTGTGTGCACTGGTGTAAATCACAATGACAAGGAGTTTGCTTTCCTTTCGTAACATTATTTCTTCAATATTAGCATAATGATGACATATTTGTAATAACCGGAAAATGTATAAGTCAATGCCTGTGTTTCACCAGTTGATGCGTGCCGTGAAAATACTTTCGTGGAAAACCGTGTCTCTATAAAATTAAAATTTACTAGATGGCAGCAATGCAACTCATTTTATTAATCTGGTTTAGTAATTAGTCAGCAATGGTGACCTAGCAGTTAATGGTGTGGACTTAAGGCCACAGATTTGCAAAGTTCTAATCCACCAGCTGCCACATTACATAATTTCTACCAGCAGGAAAGCTCACCTTATGGTGCAGTGAGATTTGGGTGGCAGTTGTGTACAATAAAATATATAATACTTATAATTATATGATTAAAGGAAATTAACATCAAATATAGCAAAACTTTAATAAGGGACATCCCTAGCTCAATTAAACTCATCCATTTTAGTGAGCTATTACTGTAATCCCCAAAGAAATGATGGGCGTGTAGTGAGTTCATTACAGCCCAGTGGTGAATTAAGTTCGGAGAGTCAGTCATTCATGACAGAGAAAATCACAACTCCAAACAGAATGCAGCTGTAACCTTTGAACGTTGAAAAGAAAGTTCAAGAAAACTGGCATTAGCAGTGAGAGGACATAAAACAAGGCTCCATTAGCGGGGTGGAGAGATGACACCTATGGTACTTAAGATAGAGTGTTCTGTTGTTTTATTGCAGTATCGTGCAAACTCCAAATGTTGACAACACTATTAACAAAGGCATCAGAGAGAAACAAGTGCTTTGTTTAATTTTTGCATTCCTCTCAGTTAATCCTTTTGAGGATCACGGGAGAACTGGAGCCAGACTCAGCAGTCATCAAGTAAGGGTGCGGTACACCATGAACAGTCACTAGGCCATCACTGGGCCACATACAGAGACAAACAACCACATTAATATATATATAGTCCAGTGGTGGGTCGTCAAGGCCAGCAGAGAAGGCTTTGCTGGCCTTGAAGGCCCACCACTGGGCCACTGGGACTAAACATACTCAAATAAAACACATTTGTTCATAAATATTTTTTTTAAAAAGGTTGTATTATTATGTATTTTCCATTAATTTAAAAATATAGTTTTTTAAATAAAAAAAAATGAATAAAAACCTTTTATCCAATCATATTTTAGCTAGCTAGTGTTGTCAGGTTCAATAAAATCTGCCAGAGCCTTCAGAATCAAAAGTGAGGTCTCTGCCCGCTGTGAATGGACACAGCCCATTCAGTTTACAGCGCTCAGACCAATCATCTCACAAGATTTCAATTGCAGGGCCTTTTAGCTGGACCTACGTAGAAGAAAACACTTGTCTCGTGATTGGATAAGCTCTCCTGGGAGTCTGAAAACGTCAACTTGTTTGATTTTCCCCGACTGAAAACAGAACTGACTGTAATGTATGTATGGCATGGCTGATTTTGAAGGGAATCTTCTTAATTTTTTTTCAGATAAAAATTCTGAGTGAGAGTATGGGGCAACTTTACACATTGACATGTGTCTACTGCCTCTGTTGATCGTTCATTCTCAGCGTCTAAAATCATATGGCAGAGATAGCCTCCATGTTGTTTGACAGAGCCATTGAAGTTTATTTGAGGAAAGAGAGAAGGATTATTTGTATTTTTAATAGTGTTTTTGTTGTGGTTATCAGTAATTAAATAATTAGAAAATTGGTGGTTTGTATTTATTCATAATTGGGGAAAATCAGACTTTGTTGAAAGTCAAAAGAACAGTTAACATGTTTGTGACAGCACTCATCTAATCTCCATATTGACTTAACCATTAGGAATCACCTACATCAAACCTACCGCCATACACTTTTGCAATTTGACTAACTGTGTGCAAACGTTCTGGTTCAGAGGATTTTTGTAAATGTCGCTACATCGGAACCTAGTGGGGATGAAACAAATAGTCAACCACCGGCACAGTCAAATGTCAAAAATACTTGATTTATAATTATATTCATAATTATAAAAAATAATTGATTTTAAATGATATGGAAATTAAATGTTGCTTGATGAGTGTATGTCAACGGTGATAAGATTCAAGATTCAATTTTGAGTGTTTATTGTCATGTGCACAGTAAAGACAGCAGGTTTCCCTGGACAATGAAAAGCTTACTTTGCTGTCCACACTGAATGCCAAAAAGTAAAGATATATATATACATATATAATCAACAAATGAAAAAAGAAATCAAGAAATAAAATAACAGAATAACAAAATATATGCATAGGATCAGCAGTGCTTTGGTATTTACAATGTGAAATTAGACTTGTAAATGTGCAAAGGGAGCATGTGCAAGTGTAGCATGTGCAAACAGAAATGTTAAAGTTCAAAGTGGTAACTTAGAACATCAAGTGATATGATGAATGTGTGGATTCTCAAGTCCTGGTGTCATACTGATGTTATTATGAGGCGTATTAATTTCACGTCACTGAAGGCCTGCGGTTGAAATGCGCGGCCCACCACTGATACAGTATGTAGTATGTACCAGATGCAACATAACCCTCTAGGACTATTCAATAACGATCGGTGAGTTCAACTGTGTTTCCATTGAATCGCCACACACGTGTTCTAAAATCACGATGAGATCAGAAATATCTTTCCCTTTGAGCGATTTCAACCTGAGCCTGTGGTGCAGCGTCAAATGTCACTGCTCCAACAATGATTTTCTGCCTCAGGGTTGAAGGGACAAAACAAAACTGTGCTGCCTGTTAGGATAAAAGACACTCACATCAGTACCGGGTGTGAGAACTGTGAGCAGCAGTTTGTGGCCCACGTGTCCTCAGTGATTCTGCCAAGAACTGGTTCTTAATCCTCAGAACTGAAGTCATGCGACTGCCAAAGTCCAGTTGACATAAATAATGTGTTTGCTTTATCATGTCCATTTATAATAACATATCTGGTGATAAAAGGAAGTCAACAGGACATCCGCAGTCCACAGTTTGGTGTCTGTCACCAAATTTACTTCAGCAATGTGCTCACATGTCAAGGTAAACATTGTAAATAGAGCAGATCGACATAAAAGACGTCTCTGGCCAGCTGTACCACGGATGTAGAGAAGCACGGTTCGGACTAAATGAAACCGTGTGTGAAAGGCACTTTCAAACAGACTTCACCCTGACTGACTTCAAACTGACCTCTATGCTGCTAATTAAAAATGAAAGAAAAAAAAAACAAGGGGTGATATAGCTAGGTCAAGAGTGAAACAGTTTACTGTTTCTTATGGATCCACCAAGACAAACACTTGGCCTCAGAGTCAGCATCACCACATCACCATTGCCATCTGCGACCAATGTTTGGGAAAAAAAAAACGGGCTACTGATATTTTCAACATAACAGCGAGGACATAGTTGGAAAAATATAAATGTAAAAATGATCCCTTAAATACCGACATTCTTGGTGAACTGCACCGGGCACACATCTGGATTTCAATCTGAAGTGCTGTGAGGAGCTGGGATCATCTGCCCAGAGGTTATCTCAGCCGCCAAGTGGTCATGAAAACAAACGGATCTGACTGGTGTAAACTGACGTGTGAGTTCCACAGCTGAGTTATTCAAGAAATGTCTTCAATAACATCATTGAAAGACCAAATGTTAGAAAATGTCACAAACTCTGCCCAGAAGTCGTTGGAAAAAATATCTACTTTTGAAGCAGGAGACTGAAAGGACTCTGTAAAAGACTCAATGTAAGAAAATATAAACTTCAAATGTCAGTAGCATCTGTTTAGGTTGACCCAGGCACACGTGCTTTTCATAAGAACTATAGGCACAATAGAGAAAGTATTTAGGAAGTCAACTCTACCTCTGTGTCTGCACCTCTGGCACTGTCCACTTCCTCCTCGTCTATTTCTTGCAGGAGCTCAGACAGACGTTGTTTTTCTGCTGTAGTCAGAAGCATTTGGCCCCCATCACCACTCACTAACTGATGCAAGACACAACATAAAAAAAAAAAAAGAAAAACGGGAGAAAAACAGCGTTAAGCATCGATAAAGTGGTCAGAATGGTACTGTTCCAGGGATGTCCTGACAGCCTTGAAATATGTCTCTTGAACAACACGGGCAAATATTTTCCCCACTGGAAAAAAAACTGGTTGAAAGATTTGCACCAAGTCATGAGATATATTCCCGGTGCTGGATTTGGCCAGGCAAGAACTTTTAACATACCTCAATGTTTCTTTTGACAAAATCCTTGCATTTTTTCTTCTCTCTTGAAGCTCCACTGTGGCTGTTTTCAAACAGCTCGTCCCCAGACTCCAGGGACTCAGTCCAGCTGACTGCTGCCTTATCACCTATTGGACGAGACTACTTAGACTCCAGAAGATAAACACATTTAAAAATAAACTTCTAAATATCTGTGTTTCTGTTTGACTAAATTTCTATCATGTGTGTTGATAGTACAGCTGTTGACTGGTGAGGCGACAGCTCCAAGGATGAACAAATGTAATGAAACAATAGTGGGCAGCAATGGTGGCCTAACAGTTGAGCATGTGACTTTGGGTCGACAATGCTTTAGTGACGGTTGGTTGGTTGGTACAGTGTGATTTGGGTAACAATCGTGGAGACTGCTGCATCTGTAACATGGTAAAAGGATGAAGGATGAAGATGATTGAATGAAACAATAGTAACCACTTAATCTAAGAAGATTAGTTTGGTAGTGCCAAGCATACGATTCAGGGGCCAAAACTGGTCTTCTAGTTCAGGCCTGGGTATTTATTTTGGCATTTATAAATGATGAGTAAAGTATTGAATGCTTGAATGCTTAAAGCCTCTTTAGACTAGACCACGGGTTTCCAAAGTGTGGGACGGGCCCCCCTGGGGGGGCGCGGTGCGATGCTGGGGCGGGGGGGGGGGGGGCCCGGGGGGGGGGGGGGGGGGGGGGGGGGGGGGGGGGGGGGGGGCCTGGGGAACATGCTTTTTTTCCATCGTACTACAATAAAGTGTAATTGCACATCCTTGTTAGTTGAACTATTTCTCTTTTTTTGTTTCTTTATGTATTCTTTAACAAGGATACAATGTTATGCAGAGGTGTACCTAGAACTATTTTATAGACAAATGCTGTTATTTATAGTTGCGGCGGAGAGTGGGTGGTGGGGTGGTGGGGCGCGAATTGTTTTCTTCTTGCTTGGGGGCATAACAGAAAAAGATTGGGAAGCACTGGACTAGACTATTGGGGAAATGCTGGCTTTGCAGGGAAAAGGTAGAAGGATAACAATAATTATAAATTAAAAGTATAATTTGGACAAGAATTATAATGCCAAACAGGCCGATTTGGCCCCCAGGCCTTAGTTTGCCCAGGTCTGTTCTAGAGGAATCAATCCAACCATTTAAAGAATTGTGAAAGAGAATAGTAACACAAAATCTGTTTTTAATTTCTATTTACTGCATTCAAAGGCATATCAAATATTATCATCTATTTTGTATAAATATAATAATTACTTATGAAACAGGAAAGTTCGAGGTTCATTGATTTGCATTGTTGCAAGTGTCTGTACGGCTGGACCGTTGAAAAGCCTAATTATAGCTGAGCACATGGCGCCCCCGTGTGTAAAAGACAAGTAAGTACAAATGAACACATATCACATATATCGAGTCGACAAAAATATTTACGTATAAGAAAATACACAGTGTATGTTTAATCATTAAAGTTTAATTTTGTAACTACAAAATCTTACTTTGCTTCAGAGGTTGGTCCAGTCCGTCCAGATCACATTCAGGAACCTGGGTTTCAAAAAGGGCCACAAAGTCCTTGTGTTCTTCGTCTTGTTCTTTTTCCTCTTTACCTTGGACCAAGATAAAAAAAAAAGAAAAGGATTTTGATTTTGGACACGTTAGACTGTAACATTTACAACAACCTAGTGTTCATTCTCACCACCAGCCTCCAGAGATAAAAACAGCCTGGTGTTTAAAGCTTCATGTGAGCTTTCTGTGTAACCATCAGGTTTGTTCTGCTGCAGAGAGATAAGACCACAGTTTTAAGACCATATGTATTAGTGAAATACATGTACATTATTGGTAAAGGCTGTAGAATCTACCATAAGCTCCTGCCAGAGTTTCATTTGAAGCTCTTTTCTTTGACGCTTGGCTTCTTTTTCTTTGCGCACCATCTCTGACAATATTTCATCAAGACGTCTCATTTCCTCAATGGCTCTTTGGAGTTCCACGTCTTCTTCTGGTTCATCTAACACAGGCGTGACAAACACAATCATCATTTAAGGTGATTAAACTTGATACTGTTTTAATATCAAAGCCTATTAGATTCATGTTGATATAAATACATCTTGAAACAAATTACTATTATTGAAATATGTCAATTAGGAGCTCCATCTGTGCCAAAAGCAGTACTGCAGCAATATATAATTAAGACAGAAGTGGCAGAGAAGTATGTGAGAATGGTGTGAGACCAATGGGTCCAGATATTGGGAGATCACCTTTTAACAGGGAAGAAGAAGAGGTTATCAGATGAAAATAGAGGTTGGAAGTTTCTCAGGGATCAAGACATTGAGTTGATACCAATGTAACCTGTAGTTAGAGCATAGAGCAAGAAGACTTGGTTGTGCAAAGGATTCAGATCTGAGACAGAAGATTAATGTTGTTATGACACAAGAGGGTGGAGATGAGAGATAAAAAATAGCTCCTATCATGTATGGGTTTGAGTAAGTGCTATAGAAGAGAAATATCAATAGGTCTTTAATATTTTGAGATTTTCAACAGAAGTGACCAGTTTTCTTTTAGATTAATTTTTACTAATTTACTTTAGTAAAAATATTTCAGTCATAAATTTTCAGTCATTCAAAGACAATCATACAAT
Organism: Paraplagusia blochii; assembly: GCA_016785265.1. Taxonomy (NCBI): domain Eukaryota; kingdom Metazoa; phylum Chordata; class Actinopteri; order Pleuronectiformes; family Cynoglossidae; genus Paraplagusia; species Paraplagusia blochii. The sequence continues at coordinate 254,262 of JAFBJS010002247.1, read as the reverse complement.
GTTTCAAAACAACAGGTCATTCAGTCTGATAGAACAAAGTCTATTCATTCATTAATTTTCAACACCTTATTCATTACTGGGTTGCCAAATCACACTGCGCCAATGGTCAGCACACTGGAAGTTATGAGGGTTGGGACATTAATGCTCAGAGCACCTCAGTGGCAACCTGCCAGCTGATGGTATTGAACCTGAGTCTTGTCCAAACATCTGTGGGTATTTTTTAATTGAAATGATTCTTCAACAATGGTATGGTCCCAGGGTTGTCCATCCTTTTTTGTCTCTTGAGCAACTTTTCAAATGACCAGGCTGTAGTGATCTACCTAGATTGGACAACTTCCATCAACATTGGATACCTTATTCTATATATCATGATATATTATGATATATATATATATGTCCTATGTGTGTGTGTGTGTGTATATATATATATATATAGAGAGAGAGAGAGAGAACTTAATACCTATGTGATTCTCACATAATCCCAATGGTAAGCATCTAGAAATAGAATAACATCTCTGGTTATATATACCATTATTTTTTTATTTTCTTGCTCAGGATCTACCAACACTCCTTCTACTGGTAGATCCCAATCTACCTATTTGCCAATCCCCTGGTCTAACCTGTCAGGGCACCACTGGTGTAAAGGATTAAAAGTGAACCAACATCTTTACGTTTGTATATGAAGTTGAGGTTGAAGTGCTAATAACAATAGTACAGCAGAAGCTGTATGTTGGGGAAGACAATGGCTGTCCAATAGGATGGTAGAACAGCTTGGAGAGAATTCATGAAAATGGTGAAAAGTGAACATAAATATGTTTGGTTTAAGCTACAGGAGAGTAGACAGAAGAAGGCAGAGAGTCTGTCTGTGGCAACACCTATATGCAAAGCTAACTTTATATACAAACAGTACATACCTTTGTTATAGGCAGGATGGAACAACTGGTGAAAAGTGTCAGGAATGATTTGTGATAGAAGAGAGTCAGCTAAGGTGAAGAGAAAGGTTTACAGGACAGTTGTGAGATCGGCCAATAGGTAGAAGACAGGAGGCAGAGCTGGAGGTGGAGGCGTTAAAGATGCTGAGGTTCTCTTTAGGAGAGACAAGGATGGACAGGATCGGGAATGAGGTCATCAGAGGGACAACACAGACAGAAAGGTTTGGAGAAAAAGCTATGGACATGTTCAGCAGAGGGACAGTGGTGGAGCTACCGGGTAGGAGACAAAGAGGAGATTGATGGATGCAGTGAGGGAGGACATGGAGGTAGTTGGAGTCAGAGTAAAAGATACAGAGAACAATGTTGTTTTGCTGTCGCAACATCTGAAAAAGGGACAAGCTGAAAGAAGAGGATGAGGACATACCTTTGTTGAACCCACAAGCTGTGGAACTGATATATTCTTCATAGTCGTTTTGGTTCTAATGGAAAAACATTTTTTTACATTTAGTTAATTTAAAAACAAGTAAAATACAAGGTAAACAATTTTAATGTGGTAATAACTAGTATAAATATTCACCTCTGAATCTGCCGGAGCATCATTGGTCAAAACGACAAGTGAGAAGGGAGTTGTCGGACAAATTCTTTCACTCTGAGGCAAAGAGACGCTGGACACACGGCTGCCAGTCTGCTCACTGGACGCAGGACGTGAAATGTCATCCAGACAACCTTTAAAAATTTCCATGCTCACAGGTTTACATTAAAACCTAATCATGGAAAGATGCCTCAAAGTTTTCAGCCAAATGTATACAGTTGTTACTATGGACGCAGACTCTCCCGGAAGTCGTAACCACCGTGGTTACTGTGGCTGTGGTCAGCTGATCACTGCCACAGTAACCACTATGGTAAAGGTGGCTAAATGGCGGTTAGCCGTTGATTCGCTGTTCGGCCCGTTAAACCATATTTCCGTCGTTAACGCTATCCCCGTACATGTCGTCATTGTAGTCGATGTTTTCCTGATAAACCCTTTCAGTGTCACCACCTGAGGTGGAGGTTTCGCGGCCGTTTTCTCTGGTAAGTAACCTTTACTGGCTACTGTTGGGGTTAGCTGCCGCTAGTAGGCTAGTACGGCTATTATTGATCGTCCCTGCATGGTTTATCTGACAAGGACTCAGTTGCTTTCGGTCGTTTTCCTGGTATGTCTGGCGGTGTGAACGAGTGATTCATGACCATGTTCGCCAGTGTCATAATTATTTTTGTGTAACAGCACGTTAACCTTGGTTGTCACAGCTAACGAGGAAGAGGTTAAAATGGGTGTGTTGCTGCAAAACGGACCGTTCGGAACCAGCGTTTACCCCCGCCCCAAAAAATATTATTTTGTTCCAACTGCAATAAACCAGTGATGAATTTATTAATTTCTCATTAACTCGGCGCTGTCCAATGGAATGGCGTGTCTTTGTGTCTGTGTTGTTTATGTTGTTATGACCACTGTCCTACTCTCACACCCATTTCCCTGGCAGCAGCCCAAGCTCTGCAGAGTACCTGCAGCAGGCAGGTGTCGGCGGCAGAGCCACAGCTGCAGGGCCCGGTATGAAGGACCGTATATTTATTTATAATGACATGACCAGTATGTCCTCCACCCATCCAGGTTGAGTTGATTCCGAAGGGGAAGATGTGCAATGGAATGATCGAGTCAAAGTCATTTTGGGCCCACGGCACTGCCACTAGACGGAGCTTTGTGCTGCTGCTGGGACTGAGCTTTGTGTCCACCGCACAGGGATCAGGTAAAAAGAGGCAACGGTCTTCACTGTATTCACCACGTTGGGACAGTTAGTCTTATTTAAATGTGTTGCGTTACTTTGTAGAAAAATCGAAGGGCTTAGGTCAGACCTGGGCAAACTAAGGCCCGGGGGCCATATACAGCCCGTTTGGCCTTTTAATCTAGCCTGCCAAACTTGTTCAAAATATGCTGTTCATTTATATTAATATTAACCCTTTGCCTTTTCCCTGCAAAGTCAGCATTTCCCCAATAGATAGTATAGAAGAGGCTAAAGTATTTGAACATTTTAGCCTTTATTCATTACTTTACTTTTTTTTCATCTTATTTCACACAAATCCTCAATCCTGTCCTGGCCCGTGAATCATATTTTAGTATCAGTTGTGGCCCGTGGATCTAAATAATTGGCCAGGCCTAGCGTAGGTAATCAAGGAAAGGTAAGGAAACTAAGTTTCCGGTGCAGAAAGGCATATCAGGGGATCTTATTCACTACATTTTTAAAAAATATGTATATAGTTTTAGCAATGTATCCCTGACAAGTAACTTCCCCACATCTTTTAAGCAAGTATAAAATTATAAAATGATTTATAATATAATATAATTAAAAAATAGTCACTTCAAGGGCAACTGGACACAGTAGTTTGCCATCAACCTAATTTTTTTGAATTAAATGACCTGGGTGGCTGAGACCATGCACAGATTATTGCATTTATTGTTGTGCTGCCATTTACCCACTTTTCTTGAAAATAAATCCAGTATTGGTCTGAATCGTCATGCCCCTTTGGTAGTAGTACATAAACACAGAGATTATTTTCACCATACAGTATTTAAGTCCTCTTTGTCACCATGGTACAATCTTATTCCTCTTCCTAAAGGAGTCATTAAGACATTGATTTAATTCATATGCGATGCATAATATGTGATGGCTGCAAATTTAATAACTTTATGTTGAGCATGCGATCTTCATTAATAATTAACTAACCCTTTTCATTGGCAAGGGGTCGGCAAAATCTGAAGAATATTAAAAGTATTAATTTAATTATATATAATAGAGGGGTTCTTGCCTGGCCTGTGGGAGCAAGAAAGATTTTTCCTCACCTCATAATGAAATCTGCGGTTTATATTCAATCACACTGCACCATATTGTGAGCCTTTCAGTGTAATCTAAAGATATGTTTATCCAAACATGATTATTCCGTTACAACTGCAATCAGCCAAAGATTCATTCAATTGATTTCTTATTAACGTCTTATTGTCCGATGGAAAGCCTGTCTTTTGTGTTGTGTTTGGGTTATGTGGGACGAGACGATGCTACAGTATGTTCAGAGCACCTCAGTGGTAACTTGGCAGCTGCTCATACTGTATATTGACAAATAATAATTATTATTTAGATGAGACATCTTTAAGCTGATATTTTCTTATTGTGTTCAGGGACAAACAGTCCTGAACTGAGATATATGTGCCAAACTTTTGCAACTGACTTGAGGGTTTTAACCTAAGAAGTTTAGCGGTTTTCATATCACAGAGATTGATGTGTTTTATTGGGATCTTGAAAAGTCAGTTTGAGAAACGTGTATTAATACCTCATAGATTAGTTAGCGTAATAGTTAGTCTGCCAGTTACAACAGGCCATTTTTTTATTTCAGTGTTACAAAAACATGAAATAACATTGTGTTGTGTTCAATTTCCAGGATGTGTGAGGCCATACATGGTCCAGAACAGCTGGGTAAACCTGACAGAAAACAACAGAGGTCTGTTCCCAGTGGGAACAGTACTGCAGTACAGTTGTGACCCCGGTTACTTACCAGATGGACCCAGCATTCTCACGTGCACCACACTGGGACACTGGTCCTCTGAACCTCCTCAGTGTATACGCACCGGTGGTAAGATATTTGTGTTTGTCCATCTTCACTGGCCAAACAATTGTAAAAAATGTACAGCCATACTAAATCTCTTCGACGTCTGTACCTCTGTGTGGCGTTTGAGCATCCACCAAAGTATTGTTTTGCTCTAGCTAACTTTTGTACAGTAAATAAAATCTTTCCTCAATTCTATTTCTATTTGCTTTAGTTTAATATTCCAATAAAAAGTCCTTGTCATTGTCATTGGTTTTGCAACCATTTTCTCTGCGTGATTTCTTGCAGTTTGTCCACCCGTCACCAAACCTGAGAATGGGGGCTACTCCTGTCACCCGTCGCCCTGTCGAACATACCCTCACGGCACTGTGATCGAGTTCTTCTGCAACGAGGGCTTCACTCTCAGTGGAGACTACAATTATCTGACCTGTCAGGACGGGCAGTGGGATGGCCCCGTGGAGATCAGCTGTGTCAGTCAAGGTTGGTTGGCATTTAATATTCAGATGTACCTACTGTTACCTACTGTTATGTCATAGAAAAATTATCAGCCCACACTTTTTTTCTTCAAGTTTTTTGTCATTTTAATGCCTAATACCACTGCAGGAGTATTACCTGAAGAAAACAATGACCAGGAACGCAGTGAGTGAGGAGTAGATAATGGCTAGATACTGGTTCTAAAATTAAACTCTTATGAGCTACTGTTGTTGTTATCATCAAATTTGTCCAAACAAATGTAACTTGAGTGGTACCAGGCAATAACAAGAAATCCAATAAAATAGTATGGTGGTCCCTAACCACCGGGCCGTGGACCGGTGCCGGTCCGTGGGGCAATTGGTACCGGGCCACAGAGAGATGATGCTCAGCTTAACACAATTTATGTTTTATTTATTATTAGACACTACTGTAAAAGGTGTTTTGATAAAGGACCAGATCCCCTTGTGGTGGAGTGTCCATGAGATGTCCAAAAAATACCCCTTTTATGCTGGACGTTTCATTTTTATTAGTGGTATTTATCAGCTCCACCTCAGAGACCGGTTCACGAAAACATTTCTAGACGTTTGACCGGGCCGTGGCGCAAATAGTGTTGGGGAACACTGGTCTAGGTTAAAGAGTATTGTTAGGCAAGTGGACATTGAGTTTTTTAGAAAACGTTTCACTTCTCATCCAAGAGGCTTCTTCAATTCTATATAATAATACTTCTTTTGCCATGACTGTATAATTCCACCACCTGTGGTTTCATATGCAGCCATCACTCTGATGTGTTGTTACATACAGGTGGTTGACTTGACGGTGCAGTTTTAGTGACATGTTGTGGTGTCCAGTACCAAGGCAGTTGTTGATCTCTTGAATCCTCCTTCTAAGGTTGCGTAAGACCCTCCACGGTGCAGCACGGCTCGACTAATCTGACGGACTCCAACAGGAGCCTATTTCCTGTGAGCACTGTACTACAGTACAACTGTGATCCAGGTTACCTGGCAGCTGGACCCAGCGTCATTACCTGCACCACGCTTGGTCTTTGGTCCTCTGATCCTCCCCACTGCGTACGCAGTGATGGTAAATACAGACCTGTCCCTTGTCAAACATGTATAATAAATTACTGTATATTACTTATTTTCATCTGCTTATCCATTCCCGGGTTGAAAGGGCATCACTCTACATGACTGCCGCCCTTATCACACTACCACTTCCTTAACCACTAGACTACCACTTCCAGTGATTAATAACATTCCTTTAATAACTTTTTTTTTTTTTTTGTCGTTTCACATACAGTGTGCCAGCCTCCATATGTGCCAGAGAATGGAGGTTACACCTGCCACCCCTCACCATGTGGAAGGTTTTCTCATGGCACAATAATTCGGTACTACTGTGACGATGGTTACTCCCTGAAAGGAGAGTATAAATTTCACACTTGTCAGTTTGGGAAATGGGACAACATGATGCCAGTCAGCTGCCTCATGGAACAAGGTACAATAATTAGTTTTATTTATTTAACATATAGTGCTGTGTGGAAAGTTTTCAGGGTTTGTGGTTTTTTGTGTGTCAACCTGATTCTTTAAAGGTCTGCACATGATGAGTCACATAACTAACAGACATTGTCATGTTTGAAATTGTTTTGTTTTCTTAAACGTAAGGTTGTATAAGACCCTCCATGGTGCAGCATGGTTCAACGAACCTGACAGAAACCAACAGGAGTGTGTTCCCTCTGGGCACGGCGCTCCAGTACAGCTGTGATTCTGGTTACCTGCTGGACGGAGCCAGCATCCTCACCTGCACCGCACAAGGTCACTGGTCCTCGGAACCTCCTCGCTGCATACGGAGCGATGGTACGAGCACATCTCCTAATTATCAGGAGTGACATGTTTAAAATGTTATACAGCACGTGGCTGAGATCACGTTGCAAAATGAACTCTATGCAGTATATATGTGGTAAACATAGGGTAATGAGGCAATTTTGAACTGATTGAGAGCAATTAAAAAAAAAAAAAAATTAGGTCATAATTAATTACATAAAATGTATGACAATAAAGCTATGTTTCAGGAATAAATTTGAAAGAGAATGATACAAAAATTGTAACCTTTCAAAAACAGTTGTAAATTCTCTCATAAAGTCTTTTTTCATTCAGATGTTTTAAATTAGAGTTATGACCCTCCTTCATTCTTGTAGCGTATTTTTTTTTCTCAATGTGCCCATATCATGTAGTTCATGTTTATTCTCTATGAAACCCTAAATTTTTTTGTAGTATTTTATGTAGCGTATGTATATGTGTATATATATATATATTTATATATGTATGTATATATGTATATGTATATATGTGTGTATATGTATATATGTAAGTGTATATGTATGTGTGTGTTTATATATATATATATATATATATATATTTATATATATATATTATATATATGTGTATATATATATATATATATATATATACTTTTTTTGCACCGGCTTTAGATTTATTATTAATTAAAAACAACTTTTCTTGACACATCTTTTTTTTTAAGAAATAACAATAATGTGTAGAATTAAATAACAATTTTTAACATAAACTTATAAATGTGTGTTTTATTTCTCCCTCACAGCGTGTCAGCCTCCTTATGAGCCCGAGAACGGGGGCTACACCTGTCACCCCTCCCATTGCCAGAGACTGACACACGGCACCGTGATCGAGTACTTCTGCGAGGAGGGTTACATTCTGAAGGGGGATTATAAATACCTCACCTGTCAGTATGGGGAGTGGGACAGCCAGGTGAAGCTCAGCTGCCTCATGAAGCAAGGTAAAGATAAGTGACACACGTGAACGGGGAGAACAAAGTCAATCTCAAAGTTCTGTACAGATAATGGCTTGTTTGTCTCACAGACCATAACCCAACCTTACCACTGGGGATGCCCACGCTGTCCATCGTGGCCTCTACAGCCAGTTCAGTGGCTCTGATCCTGCTCTTAGTGGTTCTGTTTGTCCTGCTACAGCCAAAGCTCAAGTCCTTTAATAGGTGTGTTGTTCTCAAGAATCAAACCTCATATTAAAAAAGCAAAATTAGTTTAGTTTTAAAATGCATGATTTGAAACATCAATTATCCACCTGAAGACATACTGAAATGATTGCACAGTCTTAAACTGACTGGAAAAAGAAATGGACAGGGAAGGTCAGATTCCATAATCAATATAAATTCTAAGCTTTTATATCATATAAAATGGCATTTTATATGATATATATATATATATTCATTATATTATATTCAGATCTAAGTCTTATATAATGAAAGTGTATGATTAACACAGTCTTAAACAACAGTATTATTGCATGTAAATAAATTGAGATCAAACTAAATGCAGCATATTCAATAACCCAATGCCTGAACAATGTGAAAACTACTATACCTATAGAACCAGACTTCAGTCAGTAGAGATCAGAAAACAAAAATCTTTCTCCCCCTTTTTCTTCTTTGGGCTTGTCAAGTTTCAGGGGTTGCTACAGCAAATCAATATTTTTCATCACCCTAATTTCTGCCCCCTGTTTTCTACCTGTTGGTAGTGTCTCAATTCATCTTTTCATTCAGTACATTCAGGAACAAGGATTTGAAAGGTCTGCTGTGTGGGAACATCCCAACAGTGTGAGTATGACAAGAAAAACTCAAATACGTTTTTAATTAGATTTTTTTCTTGTTGTTTGCTCCCAGACGTGACCAAGGTGTTTCTGGACAGCCGGTGTCCATCATGGTTGAAGGAGTCCAGGTGACTCTGCCTTCGTACGAGGAGGCAGTGAGCCACAGGAGCACCGCCACCTCAGCCCCCAGTTCTGAATCTCGAGTCCAGATAGTGCTGGCCGAGGGTCAACATGTCACATCACCGGAGGCTGGCCCTTCTCGACCTTCGTCCCTCAAGCAGCAGCATTCAGAGATGGCTGTGGTCCACCCTGCACCACCACCATCCTCTTCACCTTCACCCTCCCCCTCACCTTCCTGGGTTTTGGAGCATGCAGATTCTTCATGTCCTTCTTCCTCTCATCGACGGACGTCTGCAGGCAGCGACCAACACTGCCTCTCTCTGGACTTTGAAACAGACTTCCCTGATGGTAAATGTCCACATTTTCAAGTTATTGGCAGAAATTCCTTTGAAAATGTCCTCAGTAACAGTTGTTCTTTTTTTGTCTTACAGATACGCCGCTGCTAAAGGAGGCTTGAATTTTGCCACAGCTTACTGACTGAGTCAACACACCCTGAGCTCCTCTGCCGAATGGCATGGCACGGCAGTTTGCCTGAACGAGCGAACTGTTTGACATCAATTTAGAACATTACATTTCACAGTCCCGAATGAAGAGGAAAGAAATTTTCATGTAGATACACAAACACAGCCATTTTTATTAGAAATTTCCAACGTATCTATCTAATGTCTAAGGCCCCAGTGGTAAACATAGAACCTCAAAGCAAGGCACACAGGAGGCTGAAATTCAAAACCCAGACTTAGTCTTTGTCAAAATATAAACTTGAGCAAATGATGATATTATTACTAAGAATTGTTGGATATCTCTCAAAATAAGAGTTTGTTCTATTATAGTGATTAGAATTAGAAAGTTTTGACACCTTAGTATTTACATTGCATTAACCCTATCCAGTACGCATTAGTACAGGCCTTAGGACAACCATACCCATGTGAAGCTAAAATGGCGTAATGGGCCAGATTTTACCCTCAAGTTTGACACAAAACACTGAGGAGGAGACGATGCATTTGAAGGAATTTGTCCATATAGGTCATAGGAAAACGAATAATTTCAATGACAAGAAAGATGACAAATTGATTCTGGAGCTCTCCATTTCATCTGTGTGTAGTTTACTATTACTTTTTCATTGTTAACACATCCCAGCACGCGACGAAACAGGAAACCAGGCTGACCACCAGGTCCTGTGCATCGTTAATAATAACAGTAACTCATCACATTATATCTGTAAAGTGAAAGGCTGCTGAGTTTTATAGATGAGTTCAAAATGTGCAAAAAAAACATAACTTTTTGGAGAGCCTGTAGACACTAATACAGTAATACATGTTACATCTTTTTACATCCATCTCCCTGTCAAAACACACACACACACACACTGCCCTCCCGATGGCCTTAGCGTTCCACTTCTATGCACATATATTTATAAAATGTACATCAAGGAACTAGACAGAAACCCAAAAGAGAATGTCGAGCAAATGCCTCCACTGTTCCCGTGATCCCGTGTGTTCCTGTCAGACACGTCACTCGTACACTGGAAAATATTATCTTCTTAATTTATTCAGACTGCTCCTGTTTTAGGGGAAAATTCTATTTTATTTATTTGTGTCCTCGTTTGACAGCTGTTGATCAGCCATGGCTTGTTTTGGATTTTATCTCTCTTTGCTTTTTCTTTGGAATTTTTTGCTGCAGGCACTAAAATATCCAGCAGGAAAACGGTCTTATGTACAGCTTAGTGTAAAGTCCCTGTTCATTCAGTTTGTCTGTTTGGGAGGGTAAAATGTCCCTGTTCCTGTAAAGACATTTTAATATGTAAAAAGTTTTAATTTAACTTTGCTCTGTATTAATATTCCATGTGATCATTAAGATTAAATATTATTTCACATGTTCACTGTGCTCTGTGTTGCTGTAGATTGGTGTTCAAGGTGAACAAAATTTGAAGACTGCATTTTACAGCAATTTAGATTTTTTTATTTCAAGACGACCAGGTGCAGTAAAACCTCTTGTGGGCCACAATAATGTATGGGCCAGGACATATTTGGGTTTTACAAATGAGATTTAAAATAAATTAAAAACTGCAGTCATAGCATATGTTTGAATCAACCTGAGAGAAGAAAGAACTCATCTTCTCTGATGCTCCGTCACGGCTGCTTCACCTCCATGTATCCAGCATCATCATTGTTATTTTCCTGAGATACTGTAAAAAAAATATATATATAGTTTTATTGGTGATGAAATAACATCATACATTCCTCAGTCATAATCTAATACAGGTAACTATGGACTTTTACCTTCTGCTGGTGCTGTGAGTCTTTGGTAACATCTGAAGGCCACGATCAAGATGAAAGCTTCCACAATCTGGGACGTCATGTATAAGAGAGGGAAGAGGAACATGGGTCCAATGACCTCCAGGGGAAAGGCCACCTTCAGGATGGCAAAACAGAGCTGGATGTTCTGACATCCCGTCTCCATGGAAATGGTCCTCCCACATCTGAGAGGTTAAAAACAAAAAGTTTATGAATTTAATTCTTAAATGCAAAATGTTTAACATCTGTGTTTATATACTCTACGGTTCAGAAGGTCACCCAGACAATTTTGAGTTTTCCGTAAAAAGTCAGACTTTTATTTACCTTCATAAGTTTCAAAGTTAATAAAAATTACAGTTAGAACATTGACATGGTTAAAAAGAACTACTGTAAATTAATAACAAAGAAGACATTTGTAGATAGATTAGTCATTTACTACATTAGCAATGGATAGAGTGGATTTCTGATTAGTTTAGTAATCTTTATTGAAAAAAGAAACAGTGCTTTTCTTTCAAAATAGTCAATAGTCAAAACATTTGAACATAAGATAATAATAAATATTTATATATAGAATATTATATCTGAAAATAGATATGAAATAAACAAATACTAAAGATAGCTGGAATTCTTTGTTATTATTAAAAAACTATTATATTTACATATAATATTTTAATTAAACAGCCCAAACACATGGGAGACACATTTGTATTACTCTCAGTTTTAATCAAAAACTTTTGCCGGTTTGCCTGTGTGAAATGTGAAAATATTAGGCATGTTTACTGTTATTGCAAATAATAGAATTAATATATGAGAAAAAGATATTTTTTTTATTTATTTGTAATGTAAAAAGCATAATGATAACTGCATCTACAAACAATTCTGACCACTTTTTATAATAATCATATTTTTGTAATTATTGTTTTGTTAATATTGTTATTAATATTATATATATTATATGTATTATAGTGTATAATTATATATATATATTGTATATAATTTGTATGTATACAAATTACATAATATTAGTACAAGATACCTACTGAGTATCGAGTCTGAAAAGGACTGACAGGACATATCCCAGGGTGTAGCCAATCAGCGGCATCAGGGCTGCAGCCGCCACGTTGTCCACGGTGAGAATCAACAACAGAAAGTCTTTGAGGACAGCTCCACACATAATGATAGACACGACACTAGCGATGACCAGGATGCTCAGACCGACCTGTCAAAGGGTTCAGGTTGAGTTTATTAAGAGTTCCCAACATATTACGGTGATGTGAAATTTGAAGCCTTGACATTCACAGTTTCAAAGAGCACTTACTCTGCCAGGGATTAGAATCATAACTTACATAACATTGTAAAAAAGGTTGAAATGTTATGGGGAAAAAAAAATCATACTATTTACAAAAAGAAACTTGTAGATCTAAAAGAATAAATCTGTGTTTTCTCCTCCAAAACCACTTTATATTGCAGGCTTTATGTTTTTATTTTTTCTCATAACACTTCACTTGTATTTTATAAACTTATGACTTCAATGTCATATTATTGTTTTAATTTGGTCCTCATACTCGTCATACATCATAAAAGGGCCACTCGTATGATATTAAAATTAACAACAGTGATTTAGAGATATAAGCTGTTGACATCCATTCACTGAATCTCCCACAGTTTGTGTACAAGTACAAGCCTGTAAATGTCTTACCTTTTTGATGATTCCTGTATATTTTGGTTTGTAATGTTTAAGGGCAATGCCGACGCCACACGGCACCAGTGTTAGCACCAGAGTCTTGATGATGCTGAGGTATGGGACAGTGTTTTTCAGATCGCCGAGACCTTGGGAGTAAATGTAGAGCAGCAAAGGCATCATACCCATGGCTGCGAAGCTGGAGCAGGTGGTCAGTACGATGCTGCAAAGGAGTCAGATAAAAACTGTGCGTTAAAGAAGTCAATACCAGGTTGCAGGGGCAGCAGTCTCCATGACTGCCACCCATATCACACTGGACCATATGTTCAGCCTGGGTGGTGAGCCCACTGCAAGTTATGTGGACTGGGACAGTGCTATAATCAGCAACACAGTGACAACCTGGCAGCTGGTGGATTAGAACCAAAACCCTCACAGACCCAAGTCTGCTTCCTTTATCACTAAGCCACCTTTGCCGCCCTTTATTCTGTATTATGTAAATAATATAAGTTTGTGATAAAAGAAAGGCTTATCTAGTATTTTTTATTATTTTACTAGTAAATTATAGAAAACTTATTTGTTCTAATAGGGCTTCATGTATTGTTGAGAGCAAGTTTGATGTAAATAAAAAATATCATTTTTCAAAAAATGGGTCAAAGTCAGTTTGTCCCACACTGGCCGGAAAAATGATAGGGGACCAGGGACTTCTGTTCGCTTTTTTGAGCTTGAAGAATTCTGGAATTCCAAATTTTTATGTACCCAAAGACGCTCATTGAAAGGTGTTCTTTTAACATTGTATAGGATGAGAATTCATTGCCATTTGGGTTAAATTAAGTATTAGGGTAATTAATTCAGTCTTCAGCTGCTTATCTGTTGCTTGATCACAGGGATAGCAGTCTCCATGACTGCCACCCAAATACCACTGCACCAAACTGTCCTTCCTGTGGTGCTGAGCCCTCTGGAAGTTACGTATGTGGGAGGAAACAGTGCTATGATTGGAGCACCTAAGAGGTCATTTGGCAGCTGATAACTGCTACACCACTGTGGCCACTAAAATAAGAACTAACCATCCATCCATCTTCATCCGCTTATCCGGAGCTGGGTCGCGGCTGGCAACCCCAGACACTTTCTCCAGCTTAGCTATGAGGATCCCAAGGCGTTCCCAGGCCAGTCGGGAAACATAGTCGCCTCAGCTTGTCCTAGATCTTCCTCCGGGTCTCCTCCCAGTGGGACATGACCTAAACACCTACTGTGGGAGGCATCCAGGGGGCATCCGATGTAAATGACCAAGCCACCTCAACTGACTCCACTCAACGTGGATGAGCGATGGCTCTACTCCGAGCTCCTCCCGGGTGGCAGAGCTCCTCACCTTATCTTTAAGGGAGCGCCCTGCCAACCCCCAGGAGAAACTCATTTCTGCCGCTTCTTTCGGTCATGACCCAAAGTTCATAACCATAAGAACTAACCATTTAAAAAATGAATGCATTGTTTGGATATCCAATAAGGGCTTACCTGAGGTTCATGTCACCTTTAATGGCCAGGGAGAAGACGTTTGACAAGGTTCCACCAGGGCAGCAGCCACATATGAGTAATGTCACAGCCTGTATGTCATTAAATTTCAGGGCTTTAGCCAGACAGTAGGCAGTGAGAGGCATGATGCCAAACTGGGACACCATTGCAATAGCTGGTCCTTTTGGCTTGACAAAGTGTTGTTTAATTTTGGAAATCTCCATCGAACAGCCGAGAGAAACCATGGTGATCATGAGGATGAGGAGGACGAGGATGTTTATGGTCATGTTTTCAGAGACTAACAGGCCCAGGGTTTCTATGCTTCCATTGCCAGAAGTGTTCACCTGGTTCTCGATGGTTGATAGATCCATGATCTCTCTTGTCATATTCCTGGTGACATCCATCAAATTCTTGGTCCTTTGTGCTTCGTGGCTGTGACCTGTCATGTGATGAATGTGATCAAAAATAAGTAATATTTCTGCTTCATATCACCCTGTTCTTTATTCCAACGCAGCTCACACTGATGCATTAGAACAAGTGGATACAGATGTTACAGATTGTTAAGGCTTTCTGCTAATCATTGCCTCAGTCCAATCAATGGCCACACTGAACTTATGTAATACAGCTGAACTGGTAGGAGTTCGACAGATTTCTTCTTTAGGATAGTCTCCAAACTCTTATTAAATATACATTAACTTTAGAGTCAATTATCCAAAAATAATTGAAAGTGAAAATGTGGAGAAATTACATAACATTCATAATAATTTGTGCAATCCTATTTGGCTTATTTTATTTCATATATATAATAAAATCAGTATAAACCAGTATAAATATATGTATATATTTGCAGTGACTATTTCTTGTTTTTCCTTCAATTACAAGCATGTATTGGTACATATATAACACAAATATAATGTAAATAATGAATAAAAATGTAATGGAATAATATTGTTGAGTATATTTATTTCAGTAGAGGCCTGTATTGCCTTTGAGAGAGATTTTTTTTAATTATCTCACTAGACCTTGCATTGTCTAATTTCTCCTAAATTACTTGGTTAAAACCTATGGTTTCACAACATGGTTTTGTCATATTTGCTTTTTTCAATTTTTTTCTATATTGCAAGTCGCTGATAAAAGTATTTTAAATAAAATAATAATAAGAAGGCAGAAAGTTATATTGCTAAGTTAAAAAAACATTAAGATAAAGGGAAAATGATTCTTTTTCAGAACAAATACTTATTCACTTTATGTCAACAGTTATAATACTGAATTTCAAATTTTTAATCTTGGGTTGACAGAGTCTGTCATAATACCAGACATATAAATTGACAATTAACAAATCTATTAATTATAAAATGTAAATATAATTTTAATCTAATCTATGTGTGAGTAATGACAAGTCAACATACAGATAATTATGGTGGTAACACTTAGTTAATGGTTAATTTATGTTCACAAACTGGTTGCCAAAGAGGTGAAATAATATCCACTTATTATTAAGTGCATTTTTAACTAAACGTTTGATTTTCTAGTAAAACTGAAAACACATGTGAAACCTTTCTTACCTTTTAGTCAGATTTAAAGTGTGCGTCCCACTCCTGACATCGGCTGCATCTCTAATAACACATTCTTCTCCCCACTGTGTGCAGCACCAGTGCAACTCCTCCTTGTATCACATGGACTTCAGATAGTATGGACAGTGTAATCACTGTGGTCGCAACAATCAGTGCAGGACTCTGTCTTTGTGGTTGCCACACAGTTAAGGTTGAACTCTGTATTCATTCCACTTTCCAAGAGTCGCTCCCCAAGTTTTCCTGGGCACTATGGAAATGTCATTCAGGTTGGCCTCATTGGCATGAATAGGCTGGTCATTAATATTACGCAACAAGGCAGGAAATGGGCTTCCCTGGCAGAAAGTCCGTTCCTGAGAAGGGGCGTTTGGGGCCCGGGTGTTTGGGGCAGTGTTGTTGTGACACTGGAAAGCCTTTGTTCTTCTTCTATGAATTTTCGCTGGTTTCATTCACGCCTCACGCAGCTAACGTGTCTACAGGGTGGTGTAGGTTGAAATCCTTAAGGTTTATTTTTAAATCAACAAATGAAATTTGCTGTTTGTGGCCCTTGGTGAAGCCTACTTCACACTGTGGATTAACTTTTGGACACAGTGGCCACATTAGATTGATTAAGTTAGATGAAGCTTGAGTTTCTTACTCTGGTACCGGTGTTGCTGGTCTTTAGGTCAGTCCCTATGTCTGCTGCTATCAAGTGGCTCTGGTGTGAAATGCTTACTGACATTTTACTGACTATAAGTTTTTTTTCAGTTGGTTTCTTAGCCTCCAGTCTTTCTTACATTTATAAATATCACCCTGAGATTTCTCAACTTTTTTAACTGATTGATTGACTGCATTGTTTTGTAGATTTAGAAAAGGCCTATGACAGGATGCCAAGGAAGGAATAGTGGTTTTGTATTAGGAAGTTAGGAGTGGCAGAGGAGTATGTTAGACTGGTGCAGGATATGTATGAGAACAGTACAAAAGTGGTGAGGTGTTGGAAGGACAGAAGACTTTAAGATAGAGGTGGGACTGTTTGCTTTGGTGATGGACAAATTGACAGTTGAGCTTAGAAAGGAGTCTCTACGGACAATGATGTTTGCAGATGACACTGACTCTGTGATCTAGGCAGCATATAAAGAGAGCATAGAGAGGTGGAGGTTTGGACTTGAAGAGGAATGAAGGTCAGTCCTTGCAAAACACAAAACACATTCACACACATGCAGTGTGTGAATAAAAGGAAGAACAGGATCAGGAATGGTGTCATTAGAGGGGCAACACAGACAGGATTGATAAAATATCGATGTGAAATAAAAAAATAAATTAGATAAATGACATGTTAATGTAATGCATTAAGGCACAATTTCTAAAATGCTTTTTGCCGTCTTCGTGGCATCTATAGGGGTAACATGGGCATTGCAGGGGAAAGACACATCACAATACAAACCAATTACATATTTTTGTAAAATTTGGCAGTCAGACACAAAGCTAAATGTGCTACATCTGGGGTCTGGGACCATGAGGTCTTAGTTTGCCTATGACTTTTATTTACATCATTCTCTTATTTATTTATGTTATTTATGTTGGCCCCCAGGGGGTCCCACCCATCTATTTGAGAAGCACTGTAACACAACCTAACAGTAAATGGAGATCAATAGAGTATAACTTTCTTTCTTTTTTTGTTGCTTATGGCATAGAAATAAACCAACAACTTCATCAGTTAATCTAGACCTATGCTCAATGGACTTTAAGTCTTGAATTGGGTTACTGATATTCTAATAATTACGCCTGATTTCTGAATATTTGTGGTGGAAAAACATAATCCAATAAAACAGCTCGACATGTGACAAAAATGTAAGAACAAAAGCTAATTTTTAAATATTGCCCAGGTTCCTCGTAGTTCCATTTGAGCCTGTAGATGGCAAACTTGCACCCTAACACAAACACTGAACGTAACCAGAGAAGAAGAACCAGGCCTTGTTTTTGTTGAGCTTGCGCTGTATGTGTTTTCCTGTCCATGTGTAGGCGAATCACGTGTAGGCAGACCTTTGAGCGTCATGTCTCTGCTGTAGCACAGCACCTCGGTGCTACATGATATTGTTTTCCTCCAGTTGTCGCTGCACTTTGTTTTGACAGCTGCTTGTTTTTATTTTCTTTTTGCCCTCTCGTAGCCATTTGTTGAACCGAAGAATGAGCGAAAACGATGACATCGAAGTCGACAGCGATGTATGTGCCTGAGTTTCCTTTAGCAGCCAGCTAGCCAGCTCGTTAGCCAACTTTAAACCTTCCTGTCAGCCTACGCTTAGGTGGCCACTGACTTAGCTGGGGTCCACGGTTATCATGGGAAACATATTAAGTTGATTTTTAACAGGGGAATCAGTTTTCTATGTAAAAGTCTTAAACCAATTTCAATAAAGTGTCAACTGGACTCACTCCAAGTAAGTTGAAATTGGTTTAAGACTGTGATGATGCCTGAGAATCTCCACAAATGCGTTATAAGTAAAACGATAATTATTTTAACGATGTTAACAATATTTCTCAGCTTCAAACGCCTCACACGTTGTATTTTGTTAGATTAAAGAAAAAGGGAGCCTACGTATTACTTTGGGTGGTAATGGTGTGTTTTAGTCGATGGTATTTGATTCCCCGCTGCAGTACATTTGTTCTTATTATGCCTGTTTTTAAGCATAAGCTTGTTGTAGGGCAAAAGACACGATGCGGCAGTTAAAAACAGCAATGACACTGTTGATGCATACAAGGTCAGCTAACGAGAGGAGAGCCACACTGCTAACATTTAAACTAAAGTCAGACTCCCTACGAAAACTATCAGTTTCATGTGTTAAAACTAGTCTTGTTCTGGGTTAAAACACACTTTGTGAAGCCCGTTTCTCATTTACGGACGTAGATAATCCCTCCATGTCAGCCTATAGCTATATTTAGCTTCCTGGTTGGCAAGCTAACGACAATATCGTTTCCGTCATTTAAATAAAATAATCCATTCATGTTTCAAAGAACATTTGTATAGTTTAAGACACCTGTATGAATCCCAGTAATGGTCTGTGACGTTATTTATTAGTCATTCAGCCGGTTTTATTTTGAAAATAAATATTTGAAGATCAATATAGAATGCATTAAACCTGCTGTTTGTTTACTGATGCATCAAGTCGACGCTTTGGGTAAAATAACAAGCATTGAATAATAATAGGTCGCTGCTAGTAAACTAATAGAACACTAAATGATCCATAAGGCAATAAAATAAGTTGCTAGAGTCAATCCTTATAGGAAAGTGATTTCATAAATTTAACATATCTATGTCATCCCTTTTGTGTTTTGTTTGCTAATGAAAATAAATAATAAGTAGCGCTATTATCTGACAAATTTACATTTAATTTGATAATTTCACCATTACCCATTATTATAGGAGAGCAGTAGTAGCATTTTGAACTGTGCTGTAGTTTTGCCACACTGTTGGAGGACACTCTGTGCCAAACAGTGGAGCCTTCTGTTCAGTCAGCCATCCATGTTATCACCTGCTGCCAGTAATTAACCTCTTACTTGCCAGTACTTGTCCAAATATGAATTGAAAACACTACTATAGATGGATGCTATTTTGAAAAATATATTTTTGCCCTTTATTTTCAGGATTTATATATTGGTATTTGTATTAATGCTGTATCAGAGTATTGAACTTACGCCACTGCAGGCTTAAATGGCTAGCAAACTCTTGACGCATTACCTTTAAACTTATGCCAGATTTTGTTTAGGGTATTTTTATGATCTGGATACTTTGGTGTTGCATTACTAACACTTTGGCAATGCTCGTTATGCAGATGTACACACTTATGTTGTACTATATATACCAATGCTTAAGGAACATTCTGTCTTAGGGTACTCCTATACACCAGTACAACTGAAAAGGGACTGTTGGACTTTCAGTATTCAGTATTGAACTTAAGTTTTGCGTTCAGTTAATGTTGGAGTAACATTTTCAGTGTGTAGTGTACAAATATTTGTACATAGGATTTGCATCAAGTTGCCTGCGGATAGCGAAGGTTCAGTGTATCTACACCTGACTGTAATACAACACATGTTGCTCTATTCTGGGTTTTGCATGCATGCTAATAGTATTGAAGAGAGTTGACCAAAGTCATCTGAGTATTATCACCTCTTGTATCTGTTCTCAGGCAGACAAGCGAGCACATCATAATGCGCTGGAACGCAAACGCAGGGACCACATTAAAGACAGCTTTCACAGTTTACGAGATTCTGTGCCTTCGCTACAAGGGGAGAAGGTAAGAGGATTCATAACCAATGAAGAGAAACACCATGGATGTTTGTATGTCAACTCTCTTGAATAACTCCCCTGTTCATCCCTGTGGATTTGTCAATGAAGACAAGGTGTTGGTTTCCACTGGGCTGAGGAAGCAGACATACCCTTTGTAAATCCGTTCCACCTCCACTTATCCTGAAGGGGGAGTTTATGTTTATACAACTCAGATATATTTTTAATGCAATTTTTAAAGTCTGATACCAAATTATATGCTGCCTGATATGGATCCTGGTGTCAGTTGTCAGATACCATGAAACTAAGAATTTGATTTGTTTTATTTGAAATGAAGAATGAGACCTAGAGATGACACACACTTTTTAGTGTTTTCAATGAGACAAGGTCCTGGTTTGGGCTCCACTTTTGGTCTGATGTCTGAGAACCTTGTTGCTTTTTGCCAAACCAACCTGCAGTGAAACCAAGTTGGGAGGCTGTTACTTGGCGTTAGTAAGGTGACAATAAACCAATATTGCAATGGTAAAATAAGCCTTTATCCAGCTTTCGCCAGCTGTTAACCCTTGGTTTTCTGGTCTGTGGGACCCATTTTCACTTTTTATTAAAAGAGAATGATAAAATTATTGAATGTTTCAAACTGACACTCACTGATTTTTGGCTAATTTTCTGTGAAGAACATATCAAATTAAACCATGATTTCGTCTGGTTGCAGCTTCACGTCACTGATCTTCTCAGTGAAGTCTATTGAGTTCTGAATGTGGTGGGGGTATCTCCTACCATAGGAGAAAGAATTGTATTAAGTGATTTAGCAATATTGTAAGTAACGGAGTTGATACTACTTACAATAGGTCTGAGTGGTGCTCCTTCCTTGTGGATCTTCGGGAGGTCATAGATGCATGGAACGGAGTCTCCTGGGTAGAGTTGGTAGTAGGTGCGCTGGTCAATTTACTTGAGCGTTCTTTAAATCCAGTAGATGACTCACTATTTTGCTCTTGTAACTGCTGGTTGGGTTTCACTGTCGCTGAGTAGATTCTCCATTTTGGAGTGGTATTAAGCACTACAGTGCATCTCCCCTTAACTGCTGGTAGTATAGTTATTTTGTCATCTTTGCCTAAAGAAGTGATGGCTTTTCTTTCTAGGTGAGATAGGTTGGATGGTGGGGGTTTTGCGCTCGTGAGGGCTGCTGAAACTTTCAGTCGTATCTGGTCCGCCTCTGCTCTGGGTATCCTGTTGTTTTGGATGACCAGCTCTGTGGCTGTGATGTATTTGTGGGTATTTGGTGTGGACAAATAGCAAAGTTAAGTCCTTTTGCCAATACATCTATTTCTGGTTTGGTGAGGTCCCCGTCAGATGGGTTCTTCACCAAATGCATTTGGCTTGTAGGGTCTATAGTTCCTAGTTGCTTGTGGGTTGTCTGTGTAGAGCTTTGGGTGACGCTACGTGTCCTATCCTGGAGGATGTTAAACTTTCGTAGCTGTCTCTCCTTGCTCTTGGAATGCTGTGCTAACTGTGCCTTCTCAACAAAATTGGAAACTTCTTGCATTAGAGCCAGGGGTAAATTTTTTGTCAGTAGTTGACAAATCTGGTTGCACTTTGTTCGACATTTGTTCGACTCTGTGCCCCTTCACCGTGGAACCAAGTTGTAGGCTTTTCAGAACCGAAGTGGATTGTCTACATCTGAGATTAAATCGGAGGTGCTTTCTGTAGTCTATCTTCCTTGAGATCCATTCATACTCCCGCACCAGCTGAAGGGTGTCCTTCCCATAGTGCAAAGCAATATGGCAAAAGACCTAATGTTATTTACCTAATTCATCTTCCAGGTTTTAAATTCCTTCAGTCTGAATGCAACTGAATTGATTGGCACTGCGTTGTTCTCACATGGCTGTTTTTGACTCTTGTTAACCAAACTCTGTTTTACAGGCTTCCCGAGCTCAGATTTTAGACAAAGCAACAGAGTACATCCAGTTAATGAGACGGAAAAACAACACCCACCAGCAAGACATTGATGACTTAAAGAAACAGAATGCTCTTTTGGAGCAGCAGGGTGAGCACTGACTTGTTTCATTTTTATTGGTTGTGTTGTCGTTGGTGTTTTCTTCAATGTAGTATAAAACCCAGAAGTTCCCAACTTCTTTTTGGCTTACAACCCCATTTTGTCATGATAAACTAATATACTTTTACGCCAGATATTTTTTTCCCCTTAAATTTGTTTCCAAAAAGTTTTGTTATTGTGTGTTGCAAATACAGAATGAACCTGCAGAATGATCCTATTGTGTTGTTATGTGTGCCTGTCTTGTCATCATCCCAGTCAACCACAATATGATAGCTCAGAAAATAGCAGTTTTTTTAATATGAACTTGATGTTGTTGGTTTTGTTTCATGTTTTAATCATAGTTTAAGAGAGAAGTATTAATAGAATTAATAACAAGAATGAATAACAATCAATTACTTTACTAATGAAATAATAGACAATACATGTGACCTGATTTCAAGGCCATGTGGCGTAGTGATCTTTAAGACCCTTAACACTGATTAACCCCTTCAATATTTCTCTCTTCTTGGTGTCTTTAGTTCGTGCACTGGAAAAAGCCAAGGGGAACAATCAACTTCAGACAAACTACTCTTCTGACAGCAGCTTGTACACAAACCGTAAAGGCAGCGCCGTGTCTGCCTTTGACGGCGGGTCCGACTCCAGCTCTGAATCAGAGCCGGACGAGCCACCCACCAGAAAGAAACTCCGCTCAGAGCCCAGTTAGGCTCCAGCAGTTACTGGCACTATAAGGTGACTCTTGTAACCCACCAGCCCTGATCTTCTCGTACTTGTCCGCACTGAGTCCTGCCTTCCTTCCGCCAGTCCAGGAGACCAGGTGGAGACTGTGTGAGCAAGGTGCTATTATGTTCAAACGCTTCTACTCCCTTTTTAACTCCCAGCAAGCATCACAACACTCCTGTTGGGATGGAAACCACAACTTTTATGATCGTGAAAATGAGGCAGCTGTGCAGTTTTTGAAGGATTAATGCTTTATAAATTTCATAACGATAATTTCATAAACTAACATGGAAACCACAGAATACGAGGCTTTACTGAAGCTTTGTGGTTGTTGGAACCATTTCACTGAAAATGTGCAGGAATTCTAAGACCAATGACTAAAAATATGACTAGTTTACCTTTTTAATATTGATACTTTTCCAAGGAGAGAAAAATGTGAAGTTGTTTTTGCGCTATGCGTCCCCCTTTCCTTTAACATTGGTGGCAGCAATTTTTGTGGTTAAAAATGTTTGTGAAATTGAATGAGTTCTTCTATTTATACTGTAGTGATGCCCCGAAACAAATTTCTTAACATATATATATTCTTACGTCCAACTGACTTTGGGTTCTACTCTGGCACGTCCAACAATTCATTTGATTTCCCTTGATATTGTTTTGATATTAACATTGAATAAAATATGGATGTATAAAAGCTCATGATGGACGGAATGTTACAACGAGCAGTGAAAGGGCAGTGATGTTTATTTTTGTTAATGAAATTTTGTGTCAGTGTATACTATATAACACTGTATACTCTTAAATGGTGTCAGCTCTGCAGAGAGAAGCCTTCCTTTATATATTTGCCTGTGCTGGTGGTGTTTTCCTTTCTTTACTCGGAGCTGTATTAGTGTGTATGTAGTCAATCATTTCTTTTGTTCCATTCCATGGAAATTACTGGTATGTTGTACATACTGCCAATGGTTGTCTTGCAAGTTAAGGCATACCTTTGTAATGAGACTATGAATAAAACTATTTTATCCTTTTTCTGTGTTTTTTTTTATTAATAATATTCACAGTAGGTCAAAAGTTTGTTATATTTTGAACAACTGCTAAACCTACTGTAAAAGTACCTAACTTTATCTGCAAATAAACATCTTAGTATGATATTTCAGCTATGGTTAGGACCATAAGCACAACGTGTCCATCCAAGTAAAATAAAACTACATTTGTGTTTGTTATTACTGTATATAAGGGGAAATACGTTGTTTTTTTTCTTGACTTTATGATATTTGGAGTGGATAGAAACAATGAGCACTTGACTAGCAGCCACAGCCCTGTCAATGTTTGTTTGTATGCACCTGGAGTCATCGCGGGGTAAGTGACACTCCCATGGCAGGAGACTCCTCACCTCAACAAGGATGTAGGCAGTACGATGCTTTCAGGTTCCTCGGGAAAGACTTGTAATATGGGATGCTTCAAGGGTAATTAGAAATAGTACCGATGTGAAATATGGGTTTGATTAACTCGCACGTTTTTGTTCCTTGTTTTAAATATTCGTCGTCCTTTATATGAGCAAACTTAGTACGGTATGCAAAAGGCCGGTATACTAAACGAGAGGTTTGTTGCTTTTCTCTAAAATACCTCTACTTACAATAAAATACCTCTAATTACACATTTTTTATGACTATAAGCAACTATACGTTAATATTTGTGCGTTGTGTAGAAAAATATAATTAATACATTTGTTTTTAACTGAAAAGTCACCACTCAGCATTTATGGATAGTAAAACATTAAATGACTATTACAAAAATTAAGTAATTTCTGTTTGGGAAAGCAAATCGATACAAATTGGTTCATTAAGGCTACCTCTCAAAACTGTGAAAAGGCAAAAATAATCGACGTTTAACGCGAAGTTCAGTCCTGCGCGTAAAAAACGGAGTTTCTTATGGGTTCGTGAAGGCAGCACAGCGCGGCTCCTGAATGATTGAAAGTCATCAGTCAGGAGTTTGACGGGACTGTCATGCTCTCCCGTCTGTTGTAGCTGCTGGCGGCCATGGCTAAACAGTACGACGTTTTGTTCAGGCTGCTCATACTCGGAGATTCTGGCGTTGGAAAGACCTGCATGTTACGGAGGTTCACGGAGGGTGAATATGATTCCACACATATTTCCACTATCGGTAAGCTACAAGTCTCAGACTGCTTTGCAGTGACACACTCATCACACTAACTAACCGGTTAACCTGTGGGTGTGTTTGTTACAGCCAATTAAGTCGGTTAATATTGGAATTCGAGGTTCTTAATCTTTATCTATATGGTATTTAAGTTTTAAGAAATTTCTGTGTGTTGTTATTAGGAGGCCTACTGAGAGGGATCAACGCAAACAGCCTCAGGTCACACAGCACTAAGCACTAGAGACAATTTTCCTACCTGCGTATGGGTTTCGGCCTCAAAGATGGCAGGTTTTTTGGACTGAGGTGTTTATTGGCGCTTTTTCAGTTCAGTGAAATTAACCTCTAATGAATGCAAAAGTATAATTATACAGAATTTCATAATAGAGCATGATTAATCCTAAAATAATTCACTTTATTTTATGATGTCAGGTTAAGCCTGTCGGAACTTTCTACCTGCTGTATTGCAATTTTAATAAGATAAATATTCACATTTTAACCTATTTCTTTTGTATCTACTGAAAAGCATTAGAAACATGTTTTAACAGGGAAAAAAAATGTTTGAACGTTTTTGAATAACAAGTCCAAAAACAATTGGTCTTCAAAAGGCAAAATGAATCAACTTATTTCTGTTTCATTCAATTCAAAGATTCATATGATCGAGGGCAAACCATATGGGAACTTGGTAGGAACAACTATACAATGTTATTGTTGATATTGTGCTTTTTGAGAAATGAAGGGAATGTTGTATCAGTTATAATTTAACCAATACTGAGGGTTCACATTCTGACCACACGCACAACAATTGTCTGTCACCATGAGAAAAATATTTCTTCAGTAGTGACGTCTCCAAAGTCAACAGGATAAACCCAGTGAGGGCTGGAAGTAAGAAAAAAAAAAGTTGAATTTCTAGGTTGTGGAGTTTGTATGGGAAAGGTAAGTTAAACAGAAGGACCATGTCACACTTGTGTCTGCTTTAAATAATTCATGCATATTCACATAGATGTGTTGCAAACCACTTCGACAAGTTTTATTTTCAATAGATATTCCTGACATATCTTAAGACTGTTACATTATTATGATCAAGTTTTCCAACCCTCACGCATGATCATTAATATTAATAGATATTAATGGAGATATCTACATCTTTTTAGCAAGTATTTCTGACTATCAATGACTATCAGGGTGAAAAATCAATAAAGTTGTCTCTTACAACCAAGGTGTCCTAGCAAAATCATGTGCCACATAAGACCATGCAGATGTACAGGGAAAATTATTCAGTTTCACTTCATTGGCCCAATGATATGATTTTTTATTTCTGTATGTCATTGGTTTTTAGAGCAATTAGATTTTCTTCCAAGATATGGCGGCTTAATGATTAAAGAAGAAAATAAAGAGATTTAATGCGATTGAAGAACTCACATGTGTTTTTCTTCAATTCCTGCTGGTACATCAGTGTTATGTTCAACTAAATAGGCTCAGATTGATACTGAATTATTGTGGAAATCAAACTCTTTATATTGTTATATTTCAGTACGTACACACTTTATGATATTTGGGTTTTCTGGCACCCATACTGTATTGTTTTTTTTTCAACAAAAGTTTTTATCTGTGGCTACCTTTGCAAAAATTGTAGGAGACATCTAGGACAGGATGTACTGGTCACAAGCCATTTGGCTGTGATGTCAAGGTGGAGTAATTAACAATGGCAATACTTATTATGAATGAAAAACGGTATCTGGAACCTAACATGACATTCTTGAACCTTGTGTTGTTGCTGGGAAGTTGATTTCAACAGCAGTAGCAATTTAAAGGCAGTGTATTTCAACTTGACATGACATAATGTCTTTAGCTAATACACAAGAGCAAATACATTTAAATTAAAACAAACAAACAGCAGACTATGCATCTTAAACTATGAACTGTTCACTGAAAATGTTCTGTATCTGGTTTCTTTTCTGTAGGAGTCGACTTTAAAATGAAAACTTTAGACATAGATGGCATCAGGGTACGAGTGCAGATATGGTGAGTAAAACTCAGTATTTAACCATCACACCTGACTTTTTATATCCCTTTTATGGCAATTACATAAACCTGGTGGTTTATATGAACATATTTGCAGGGACACTGCAGGCCAGGAGCGATACCAGACTATAACCAAACAATACTACAGACGGGCACAGGTGACCACCCTTGCCCCATTGTAAACAGTCTGAGGAGTCATGTGACCTTCACAAGGCCTCTGGAGCTCTCATTAACTTTCTGTGCATTCCTGTGCAGGGTATTATCTTGGTGTACGACATCACAAACGAGCAGTCCTTCCTGCACATAGCCAAGTGGGCCAGTGATGTAGATGAAGTAAGACAGGAAGTATTTCACCTCCCTGTACTTTACTGCAACCCTGTGTTTCAGATAAAGTTGCATAAGTCACAGTAAATTTCAGTCTTTTTTTATGTTACCATTGTTTGCAGTGCGCTCCAGACAAAGTGCAAAGGATACTAGTAGGAAACAAATGTGATGAGGAGCTAAGGAGGCAGGTCACGAAGGAACAAGCAAGCAAGGTTTGACCTTTTACTTGTTTACGTTATTTGTAATGTGGTGGCCTAGTGGTTAAGGGAGCGGACTTGCATTGTCAGGATTTGGATTGTCGTGGTATTTGTTTGAGTTCTAAGTTTAAGAGCGGGCAAAAGGGATGGCCTAGTAGTTAAGTCTCCAGGTTTGAATCCAGTCGGTTACAAGGTTGCCGACCAGGTGCTCTGAGCTTAGCACAGCTCAGACCCACATAAGTTTCACACAGTTTGGTACAGTGTCATTTGAGTAGCAGTCGTAGAGACTGAAGAGGATGAAGATGAATGAGGTTCTGCTAGAGATGAAACATACAGCCTGTAGGCCAAAACCGATCA
The DNA here is from genome assembly GCA_016785265.1 of Paraplagusia blochii. Lineage (NCBI taxonomy): Eukaryota > Metazoa > Chordata > Actinopteri > Pleuronectiformes > Cynoglossidae > Paraplagusia > Paraplagusia blochii. Next base: position 226,337 of record JAFBJS010002247.1, on the reverse strand, counting down.
ACTGTGACTCAAATTTTAGAATAAAATGAAAAATTAAAATAAGTAGACTTTCATAGAATATCTCTTGATTCCCCCATGGGGCCCTGGTATCGCTTTGACAACCACTGTAATATTGTATATTAATTCTCCTGTGGATCCAGTCCTGTTAAAGTGGGCTCTACTTAGCTTTCAGGCCACTAGTCGCTGCTTTAAGCACAAAGCAGAATAATTTTGAAAAGGTTTTTGTGTAGTTTCCTAAAAAAAAACTTTCTCTGAATCTTGCAGCTTGCAGAAAGCTACAAAATGGACTTCTTTGAAACCAGTGCTTCAAACAACATCAACATCAGCGAGGTACACCTGGAACCTTCAAAGATCCAGTAATCTGCTGTGATGTCAGAAAAACAGCAGACCATCATGTGGCATTCACTGTGCTTTCTTCCCCTTTCTTCCTTCAGTCATTCACCCGCGTGACTGAACTGGTGCTGCAGGCTTACAGGAAAGAGGCAGACAACCTGTTGTCGTCCCTAGATGAATATTTAGACAAGGCTGCTTTAGGTGGAAGTAGAGACAACATTGCTGAGAGGGGCTGTGCCTGTTAAGGACAAAGGTGCCATGGCTGATACTTTCTACATTTGTTACTTCACCCTTCTTGTATAGGGTACGTGTCAATATTACATGGTCATACGTGCAATAAGTGACTGCAACCAGCAGAGGGCTAAATGGCTTTATGCTCACCGAACCTTATATGAAGTGAAGGTTTGTGAAGATTGGTCGATACTTAAAAAATGCTGTTTTTTAAATTTTGGTTGTTACTTTATATTTGACTTTAAAGTTTAGGATACTATTGATACATTTTATACTGATGTTTACTCACCATTTTGGTACAAGGGGGTTCTAATATGAGGATTATATAGGGAGAAGTTAAACAAACAAAACCAGATATTGCATTATTCCACCTTTATTCCATTTTCACTGTGCCATGTCCAGTGACTTTTGTAAGTCCACAGTCCATATTTATTTACTTCCCTGACTGTATGCATCCACAATGTTTTAAGAATTAAATTGACAATTGTTAGTTTAGTTTGGTTTAGTTTAGTTTCGGTTTGCTGTTAAATGTCATGTTTTTGGAGTCTGTTCAGGTATTGTTTTAAAGTTCATTTAGAATATTATACAATTAAATTAAAAGCTGCACAATGTGTTATCCACTCTTATTGATAAATAAATATCTTTTTATTTAAATGTGATTGTTATTCTATGGTGGCCCGTGTTGCTGACTCACTAGGTTTGGATGGAGAGTGAAATAGCACAAAGTGTAGAGTCATATATTTTTCATCACACACTCTGAAAAGCAGCTGATTACACCTTAAATTATTTATTAATGTGTAAACTGATACCAATAACCAATTGCATAAAACCCATGAATCCTATGTGTACTCTCCTTTTTAGATTGGTATTAATTTCTAAAAGTGTGTACACACGGTGTAATTTATGTTTACTCATCATTAATCTTAAGTAATCCCACTTATTCTAAGGAATGGTGTTATTGTGAAATATTTTGCGATTTATAGTCTAGACAGTATTGAATTAAACCTCATTCCTCAGTGTGAAACTTAATAGAATCATAATCATGTGTTCGCACAATCACTTACACCAATGCATCTGAAGAACCATGGTGTCAAACGTATCCTGTGTCAGGTGTGGATCAGTTTCCTGCAGACACCAGACACCCTTGAAAAGCAGCATTCAGCCCTGAGACAGTCAGGTGACCCAGAGGCTGTCTGCTGTCGAGCACAAAGTTCCGTCTGCCTCCAGTCAGGGAGCAAACAGGAGAAGATGTCATTCATCGCCAAGACGTTCTACGACCTGAAGGCCACCACCGTCGAGGGGGACCTGGTGGACTTCAATGTGTACCGGGGCAGGGTGGTCCTGATAGAGAATGTGGCGTCCCTCTGAGGTACCACCACCCGGGACTTCCAGGAGATGAAGCAGCTCCAGAGCAAGTATCCGCATCGGCTGGTGGTCCTGGGTTTCCCCTGTAACCAGTTTGGATATCAGGTCAGATTGAGAGCATTATTGATGGAAATGTGTTTTGGGTCATAGCAGCAGAAGACATCGTACTGTGATGCGTCCTTGGCAACTGAGCCAGATGTCTGCAGCTTATTAAAATGCTTTATTTTACCAAAAGTAAGATTACCACTGGAGTCACTTTGGAATAGACTGTAGGAAAATTGTAGTTTTTTTTAAACAAAGATGAAGAGGAAAATTAAGAAGAAAATACAGTTTGAGAACCAATAAAAAAGGACAAAAAAGACCAAATTGAGACATGAATTGGAAGAGGTAGGAGACCGGGATAAACATGAGAAAATGATGATCAACAAAATGAAAAATGCAAACGAGAACAATAGAAGAAGAGCGATGACGGAGAATCTAACCAACCCCATAAGTCTTATTGGTGCCACACAAGCTGTTCGCGTTATCATTTCAATTTTAATCATCCGCTTAACTCTCTGCTGAGGATCGGTTGCGTAACTGCATAATCAGCTTAATTCCAGTCATTACCAAAATTAGAGACAAACTTTGTGTGAAACCTTCTTCCCCGCTTTGCTTCATGCAAGCAGCTGGTTGCCATTAAATGAAAGTGAACTCTTGTGTTTTCCAGGAGAACTGCTCCAACAGTGAGATACTGAGTTCCCTACAACACGTGCGTCCTGGTGGAGGCTTCATACCCAACTTCACCATCTTCCAGAAGTGTGACGTAAACGGAGCCAACACCCACCCGGTCTTTGCCTACCTGAAAGACAAGCTGCCCTATCCAGATGACGACCCCAACTCCCTCATGCAGGACCCCAAATTTCTGGTTTGGAGCCCCGTCAACAGGACAGATGTGTCCTGGAACTTTGAGAAGTTTATCATCGCCCCAGAAGGAGAGCCGTTCAAAAGATACAGCAAAAAATTCCCCACAATCGACATTGAACCTGACATTCAAAGACTGTTAAAACTAACCAAGAGCTAAGACGAGCCCCTGTGTTCCATTCATTCATGTCTCCTGTCGTCTTCCACACTTTTAAGCCTCATTAAATGACGTTAATATTCTAAATCGCTGAGGGAATATTTTCTGAAGCCACATGAGAGCTTAACAGTAGTGGACGATTACAGCGTAAATGTATGATCACTATAAGTAAAACACATATGCCAGTTTTTAGACATAGTTCAGAAAACACGTAAAAAAGTTTTGCAGCCTGTCGTGCAATTATTCTTCCAGCAGATGGGGCTGTTGGTGTAACCACGCGTAAATCATCCTCCCACCTGCCTTTATGTATGAAAGTTCAATCTAGTAATGTTTGCCATTGATTAAAAACATCAAACACACATTTTATTTCTTGCTCTTTTTATGAGATACAATAAACATCGATTATAGTGTCGTGTGCCGCGGATGCATGTTGACTTTATAATAAAGAGGGTTTTTTTCACCGTTGAAAGTGCACACGATAATAATGCAGGGTGTTAATGGACTAATACGCTGCCTGGGATCAGTCTCTGGCCACTCTGCACTGTGAATCCTGCTGATTCATTCTTTGTTCACTGAGAGCTCCGATTCCGCCATTAATCCGGAGGAGATCCTCCCGTAGAGATGTGCTGACCTCATTCGCAGTTCCACTGTGACAGTGGGTTGTCATCTGTTTTACACTGAAGTTCAGGCAAACTCTGCTTAAAAGGCCGCGTATTCTGCTCCCCGTCAGCAAATTGTTACATTTTCTGCACGTCAGCTCCATTCTAAATCGGCTGATTATGTCAGAGCCCGAGGCTCCAGCAGTGAAACCTACATTGGTTTTCATTTCACGGTTATATCAAATTTCAACTATGTTTGTTGTCGGGATATTTTAAACATATGTGACATCTGATCTCATACAGTCGCTGTCTTCCTAATGACCAGGTATTAGCTTAATTAGAATGTTCTAGAACCTCTTCTCTCCACTCAGAGCCACTGTTTGACTTCGAAAATACAAACTCCTTGATAAAAGATTGACGTCATCTTAGAGAAACCGTTAAAATAAAGGGTGATGTTCGAAACGGTGAAGAAGCTTTAAACAAATTATAAACTATGTCTTGTCGTTTCACATTTGCCTCATTTCAACGTAAAATCATTATTTGGCAAAGAAGGGCCACTTGGGGTTGACATATTCATATTTTTTGTATTATTAAAAATAAGGAATATCTACCAGAGATGATTTAACTGGTTCCACCAAGTCAACTCGTTTAATGGTAAACAAATTAAGCCATTGGGGCTAAACATGGTATATTAAGCACTTGAGATATTTATTCAAAACTAATATATATGTTTAATTATGGATATGTACATGAAACATGTCAAAAACCTTGCAATCCAACATGGCGGTCACCGTGGAGAAGACCCACTACTGATGTAAATGGGGTCCTGACTCTGGGGCTATCACAACACATTATGTTAAAAGTAGTCTACACTAAAAAGTGAAATTAAAATAATTGTATTATTAATTAAACTCTTAACAAACCCATACAGTCTTTATCAGCGTTCACATTATGTTTCACAGTTATATCTAACGTCCCCTTATTCGTTTTTATCTTTTTAATAGAGAGTGGGAATTCTTCGTTTTTGCAACCGCAGGTGAGCCCCGCTGCCACGGCAACGTTTGCTATTTAACCCCCCCTTCCAGCTGCTTTTCTCGCGAGACTGTGTGCCAGTGAGAGAGGGGAGGTAGTCTAGATGATCTCATCCCTCCAGCAGCAGCTGCATAGCGCAGCGAGGCCAACACGTAACTTTCTATCAAACTTCTAAGTGTCCTTTCAAAGGGAGAATACCGTGGAGCTTTAATCGGTTCCAACACGCAGCCAAGCCCCGCTTGTTTCCGTCAGTGGCAAAGGTAAGAATCGACCGAGAACCGTCTGTGTTTCGGAGCGTATTAACCAAAATGAGAGAAGAGAAAACCCACAGCCTCTGGCTTGGTGTTTCACCCGAAAAGCTTGAGTCTGAGTCGGGGGGAGAGGTGAGTCGGTCAGGTGCGTGCTGTTGTTCGATGCCGCCACACAGCATCTGTAAAGGACATATCTAATCTTAATTATGTGTTGAGGCGCAGTGTTGAGCCAGTGCGCAGTCACTGACAGCGGTTTTCTTCAACTGTGGTTGATAGTCGACCGTAACCTGTCAAACACATGTATATGAGCTGCGTCGTTGCTGCTGTAGGACGTGTCCGTCAGGGGCACTTTTACAGGTGGCACGGTGTGTACTAGTACACACACCACTACAGCAGAGGTTGTACTGATGTCTCATAGTATGTGCTGTGAATCAGTGTTGGTTTTTTAACACGGTGTTGAACGTGATGTTGCCACAGTGACACATCTTCCCAGACTGTCCACATCTGCGCCGTGGTTTTGTTTACAGCCCGCCTGCTGCAGCATCTGCTTCAACAGATGAGGCCACGCTGACAGTACGGTACCATGTTGTACGAAGCACTCTTTATATCTGAGCTTGTATTCTTCAGAGTTCCGGTGGCAGACCATTGTAATGGTATGGCTCTGAGGTAGACCGTCAACAATAGTCATTTGTTGTCAGGTAGAATTCAAGATTCAGACGGTGTCATTAGCATTTAGCGAGGGCTTCTCTTGAATAGGCTAAAGCGCGGGGGTTAACTCTCTTTCACCATGGGGCCACATCAGCAAGACAGTTCCCCTTGAAGAGTTGGTTGTCAATGGATAGTATATTGATTTAACGGCTGCATAACGTCTTAATATTTGCGTATAAGTGAAATTCTTGAGGATCTCTAACACGAATTGCAAGAATAGTTTTGAGAGAATGTGCTTGTCATTGTAGAGGGTTTCCCCAGTGAATTGATTCTATTTACAAGGTAAGGTGATCAGACATTAATGCATGACTTGACCATGCAGCACAAGTCTGGTTAAAGGCAATAACCTTGGTGACTGTCTGGTACTGCTTGACTGCTATTGGACATCCCAGCTGTTAGTCATATGTTCTTGTTTTCTGACTTGTAATCAGTCATACTTGTCCTTGGATTCACTCCTGACTGCAGCCCATAATGTCTAGTCTTTCTAGGGTCAACCGGTTTAATGAGTAGATTAAGTAATTTTCCAAACGAAAAAGGCCAAGAGTTCAATACCGGGCCTTGCTGATCCCAGTCAAGTCATGTAACCTCAAGCTGTTTCTTGTCCTTGTGCTAGCATCTTGTGAACAGGTTTTAAGGCGCTTGTAGGACGATTGTTTTGCTCACATTGTACAATTCCAAAGATAATCATATCCTATTTTACCTACCTTTTGGTTAACTTGCAGGTGTTTAAAGGATTTCTTAAAACAATACCTTCCCTTATTCAACCCAGATTCACACTTGTTTTGATTGTTTGTTTATTTTAAAAGTGTTGACATTAATAAAGCAGACAGATGTTTGTCAGTTTTCTTCCTTACAGGTAAGGTCTGTTAGTAACACTGTCACTGAGCCACCGTGCAAATTCTTAACACTAACAAGTATAATTTAATTAAGTGTTTACAAAATATTAGTTGTTGCATACAGTATAAGGCTCTTGTGATGATGAATAAATTAGTTATTACAGAATTCAATGGCACATTTCTATATGTAATCAAAGCAGGAATTAAACTCATAGCAGAATGAGAATGTCTCTATGTTTAAAATTAATAATAAACAGTTTTTCTCCTGACTGGTATCGTGGTTGCTCTACTACTACTGATCACTGGTGTGAGTCAAGTAAAAAAGCAAAGCTCAAGGCTGTAGCTCTTGGCAAGGATCAAGAATTTTTAACATTCTTCTTGGGCTTAACTGACCTGCAGTGGGCATGACTGATCACACAGTTCCTCTGCCATGACTTTTATAGTAAGTCTAATCTCCTGAAATCTGTTCGTTTTAAACTGGGTGACTTAGTGCTCCCTATGATAGGATTCATACGACAAAGTCAAGGTAACATTAACTCACTGAAACTTGATTACATATTTAGAGGAAATGTTTACTGTTGTTGTTGTTGTTAATGTTATTGGTCCAGTAAATAAGCTAAATTTGTGATTGGTGCTTTAGATGAAATGCCATTCAAGTTTGAGATAAGAGAGACCTGTGTGGACATGCTTGGCCTCACACTCTCCTCATAACATGTTACAGAAAATAGTTCTCCCTCTTCCCTCGTTTCCTAATGCAGCTACAGGCAAAGCTGTAAACATTTTTACTTTTATTTTCTTTGTCTTGGGTTAAGTTTTCACATGTTCTGCATTCACCTCTGATAGTTTACTAACTATCAGAGGTGAATGCTGATTGTTTTCACCAAAACTGATTATTTTGTTATTTTAACAGCTAGCTTACCATCATATATCTCTCTCTCAACAATAACAAATGTAGTTGTGCCTGGATTGATTTGACTAGTGTCTCCCCGGCTGGCACATTCGCACAGTAATGCTTCCTGTTGCTAAGTCAGGCTTATGTATCCATTGTCTCTTGTGCATTGGCTGGAGGGGAATAGCCTGAGCACAGATAAAAGACAACAACAAGTGGAGCATTGTACTGCGTTATAATTTGCTTTGCCGGAATGTGTGGGCAGCAATTATGCTAAAAGGTCACTCCTGAACAGCCCAAATTACTGTTTGTTCAGTTTAATTGATGTTATTGTTTCTGTGATAAATTTTCAGTTATTTAAGCACCAAAAATATGCAATGTGATGAGTTGAGGGGCTTTTATTAGTGTTTTGTGTTGTCTATATGGGCGAAAACGCTGACATAACTTTCCAAGTCCGACAAGCAAAGACATGACCGTCAGTTTGATGACAGACTAGAACATGAACCATTCAGGGCTGCATTATCAACATTAGTTGTGAGGCCACATTTTCCAGACTATTCCATGACAAAGACGAATGAATCATGTACTTATTAAGCTTTGACACAACATTTGGTTACATGGTCAAATGTATCACTTTTTCACTAAACGGAAAAAACTCCTATAATTATACCGTCATATGTCTGGCTTGTATTTGTCATCCCATCATCAGAAGTCAACTGACCTTTTTTTTTATTTATGTAAGTTTTTTTAAAACTTGTGTCTGGGAATTTACTTTCTTTTAAGTCATGGTTACTAAAACTTCAGTATGGGATAGAATTACAGGTCAGTGGCCAAAATGAGGTTAAAAATTTAATGTAAAAAATATAATTTTAATGTATATTACTTATATATTTATATATAAATATATAAGTAATATACCGTATTATATATATAATTATATACATATATATATATATATATATATATATATATATATATATAATATAGCTACAATTTTAAAGAACATCTGAACTTGTTTGTTGCCTGCTACTATTTAGTGACATCAGGAGAAATTACAGTTAATTTATAATAATGCATGATAAAGGTTTGACATCGGTATCCACTATACCTTTTAGTATATCTTGGGCTGTAGTTTGGCCACGTCTGTGGTAATGCTTTTGTCTGGACAGGATGGTCTACGCCAATTTAGTAAAGTAGGGGGAAGTCCTGGGTTTGGAAGGTACAATAGTGATGATGTAATGCCTTTTTTGGGCTAATCTCTCTAAGCAAATAAAAGCGGACAAAGAATCAAATTCCACCTCACTTTTACTACCTGACAGAGTTCACAGTTTAAAAATACTTGGCTTATTCCACCATTGTGTCATTTGTAGGGACAGGTGCACAGCATTGTTTTTGGTTGGACCTTACAGCAAAGAAGTTTTTTTTTTTTTCATTTTACATTCATGGACTGAAACAACCTCCCTGTCATCCTGTGTCCAGCCCACAACCATGAACCAAAACCACAGTTATGTAGAGATCCGATGCTGTGTAATTCCCCTTTTCTACTCCCATTGCTTAAACACACCCTGAAAATAGTGCTACATGGTTCTAATGTATAGAGATGGTGAAACCAATCTTATATCAAACCTCTGTGGGAGATATCACACATAAATGGAAAACCAAAAGTCAACAGAACACAAAAAAATTTCCATGAAACTTCTCATTCAAATAAATGTGGATTATTTTTTATGACAATATGATACTGGGGGCTGCCTACGCTACTGCAAAATGATGACATGCTCAATGTTGTCTCAACATGCCTTCCTGTTGCTACACTGTCTCTCTGTTTGGCCTGCACGTTCTCTGGAGCACATTACAGAATCAAAACATCAAGCAAAGTTGCAGGCCCGTGCCCCATGTGGAGGCTGTGTGGGCAGCGGTGGAAAAATCATTCCACATACAAAAGCCAACTGAGGTTTTCACTGTTGTCCCTCCTGTGGACAGAAATTTGAGAAGCAGGAATGCGTGAGGGCTTGGTCATGGCTGAGCTCGAAGCAGATCTCGGTGCATAGACAGGTCTGTTCAGCTCGTCCTCATTCCTGTTCATGCTCCCAACTGTTTTTGTTTCTTTTAAGAACCGCATATAGCATGTGATGTGCTATAACAGGAATGCTGGCACAACAATATGTCGCATGAGGGTTTTTTCCTCTTGCTTTTAATGAGGGTCAGTTTCGAGGATCGCCCTTCGGCGTACAGTTTTTATAACTGTTGCTTTGGTGTGTGTGTGTGTAGTCTTTCAGTCCGACCCCACAATGCCATGAAATTCCACATCCTTTGCTTCAAAACTGGGGAAATCACTTCCTCCCGTGAGTTCCTGCTTTGCTGTGGGAGGAAAGAATGAGAGCACTGTGAGCAGGAGATCGAAACGACTTTTTAAACAAATACAAGCTTCAGGTGGGCTGAGGAGGGTTGTGCTACATTTGTGTAACATGTATAAGAACACCACAGCATTGATGTTAACGTGTAGGTCATTCCGATGGTGAGTTATCACTAGCGTTGTGCCTCAAGCTTTTAACTGAGTCTTTTCTCATGTTGCTCCAGGTGCAAAGGGCAGAGCAGGCCGACCATAAACAGCCGACTATCAATGCTTTCCTTGCTCACACCCTATTTCCTGTGTATTCCATTGATAAAGTACCGAATCACTCTCTTTAATTTGCACTACAAGGACCTGAAATGAAGCTAAAAGCAGTGGTATAAATATGCACTCAGACGTGTGCTTGTATAATATATGAGGCTCGGCTGTCCCGCCATGACTAAGAGGCTCTTTTAGCTGCAAATTGATGTAAATGAGCAAGAATGTCATAATGTATTGGAGGTAATGACTTGTTCAGCGTTGTGATTGTCATTACCGTAAGTGCTGCGCTATACGACTGCACGGACATCTACATGGTATACAAGCCATAATTTGGTTGAGTACAGTCATACACATATGAAGATGCTGATCTGGGGCCAATTGCAATATTTTATATTTACATCCTTACACCTCCCTTCGCACACCTCAACCTCATCTCTGGGCCACGTCAGAAATGTCGCAAAAGGCAGGAACACCTCTGTTGATGTATTGATGGGCTTAATGGACCCTCACCTACCCCCCAAAAGACCCATTAAACAAAAAACAGAACATTGACAAGGGATTCAAAATATTTTGCACATTTTGGCAAATGACAACCAACTTCCATCTCACATGGTCCAGTTTTTATACCGGTGGTGACACTGGTTTATTACATTTGCATTTAGTATTTCTTCCACCTCCCCAGTGGTGCATCCCGTGACAGCTTTGCTTACAAATGATCACACTGTAAATTTCTTCATTGTGGTATTGATAAGTTACTTGTCATTGTTATTAGTAACAATGGTAATATTTACTGTCACTGTGAATGTTTTGATTATGAGAAGCTAAATCACATTTGTAAATTTTCCTCTCCGAATACTACTCGCTGTATGTGTGATATTAAATGGCATGATATTAAAACAAAAATACAAACTTGTGGCTTAATGGAATAGCTTTGTTTTTTTTTTTTTGAACAATGCATTTATTCTGTAACCTAAAACAAATGTCCCTTTTATCGTGCACACATTTAGAAAGATTCCGATGCATATCTTATTTTGTTTCTGACATAAAAAATGACGTTTTATATCATTTATATCAGTCTTTGCATAATTTGAAATACAGCCTAGAAGATTAAAGTCAAGACTCCACCTAATGGTTTGTATCTGACACAGCCATTTACTAATATTAAAAAGTGTTGTGTTGTTTGTCTATTATTCTAACAGAATACCACAGAGAAGTGTTTTGATGCCCACGGGAATTAATACAACTTTGTCAACCCCACTGCAGCCGTCATGCTCAGCTAAAGCTGCTACTTTTTAAAACTCTATTAGGCGTTTGATGGAAACACTGCAGTCTGGGCTGCTGCTGTTATTGAGTTATGTCTTCCATTGCACTGACTCAGGCAGTGTGATAAACCACAGCTGCCAGTGTCGACATGCGTGCGGGCCAGTAGCTGTTCTTCTATCCTGGTGCAGACTGTTTATATGGCACGCCATATAAGCAGTGTTACGCAACAGCAGCCGACTGATCACAGTCCAAATCACTCTGGGTGCATTGATTAACTCAGTGGTCTCACTGTTTCTAATTGGACTAGAAGTGTACTGGGCTGTGCATTGGACATGTGCCCAAATCAATGCCTGGAAATGGTTAACGTGTTTAGCCATGCTGCGTAGTTGGGTTTTTTTTTGTGTGTTTTTCCCATGTAACCTCCTCAGGCCCAAGCTGTTTTTTTTTTACCTGCTTTTTTATGTCTTTTTAAAAACTGAAAACTGCTAAGTTTTCCTTCATGGTAAAATAAAAAAAAATAATAAAAACAATTTCTCTTCTAGGACCAAACAATTCCACAGTGCACACGCTTGTGAACACAAGAGCTAGAAAGTGCTGTCAACGTATATGGCCACTAAGCCTTAGGAGGTCGAAAAACACTCAATTTTTTTTTTTTCACTCATGTCCAACAGTACTGACTACTGGCACACACCTGGGCTCCCTATGAGGGTTCAGTTGGGGAAATAGGCTGGCTTCAAACTGCAGGCTACAGTCACGCATCTCCAGAGACATAGTGAAGAGCCCTCTGAGCATCACACGCACTTAGGTAATTCCCTTGTCTCTGGTTTCCTTGTCTCCGCTGCTGCAGCCAATGATGTGCTCTTGATGTGCTCTTTGAAATCACTTCCTACCTTGTAAGCCCAGAGCTCTGTGGTTTCATTTTTGCAGATCATCTTTATCTTTTACTGCATTAAAACAGTTTAGAATATATCTTGTGGACAAAGCCAACAGTTGAGCGGTTATTTGGCTGCTGTGAGAACAGTAACATTTATCAAATTCTCACCTTAATTCTGGGCTTCTGTGTGTGCTTTTGTGTTTCCACTGTACCAGCTCTGGATCCTTTGTTTCTTGGCAGCACTCATGCTCCTCTGACATATTGGTCATTTGGGAGAACTGCTGCTGTTCTTCGTCTGAATAATCAAATTAGTTTATGTTCACGGCTGTTGATGTGTGTGTGTTTTTTTTTTTCCTTCCTCAAGCAGCTGTTGATTGATCCAGATTGTGCATAGCATCTTGAGATGGATTTGGTTTCGTCCTAGGGGGACTTTTGGACAGCTTGTGGTCAGTCTTGCTGCAGCGATCCATTTAGTCCTCTCATGTTTCACAGTGGGTTCCTGACTTTTCCAGAACCCAGCTTATTGTCCCTAAAACAAAAAAGTATGCAGAAAAAAATCTATATAATTTATCTATATTTTATATGTATTAAATATATATTAATTATCTGTGGCATTAAAACACAGGCTTAAGCTGTTTGAGTTGATTTGTATTGGTTGTGTGTTACAAGTTCTTAGTAAACATACCTTCAGGCTACAACTTCAAAAAATGTTTCACAGAAGATCTGCCTCTAACCCTGCTTTAATCTCAGTTACTAAAAGTAATCTGTCATTTTGTCTATGGAAACACCTTCAGGTAATCTGGGCATGAGCGCACCAGAACTGTCAACTTCCTCAAACAGGAGGTTGACCATTCATCTGCATGTGTAGGTGCCTGCATCAGCAACAACTGCAGACCAGTAAAAGGATCATTGAAATAAACCCCCTTTTTGGTTTTATTCTGACTATAAATAACCTTTTTGTTGTTTAAAAATGACAGACTATCTTTATTAAAAAAAAAGTAAAGGTGACTGGATTCTAGAGTGCATTAAATGAGTAAAACTGAAGTACATTTTTTCAGTGTCTCACTGCAGTCCTGGCTGCTGTAAAGATTACCAGTGTACAGTACTGTATATGTAGATTTCCAAACAAAGAACAAGAGACAACAGAGCAGCAGTTAAGTTTCAAACATTATAGACATCTGTCACTTTGACACGTCTACACCAACACTCTGTTGACCGATCTTTACTGCTCAGACATAGTTTTACACAAGGAACTAATTGCTTTAAACCCTGACCTTGACTCACACAAACACACTTTTGCTTGTAAACACAACACGCACACATTTTGCACTTTGAAGTACAGCAAACCTTGCGGGCAATTACTAGAAACGAACATCTGAGAGAAGCTTAACATTTTGAGAATTGATTAAAAAAAAATAATAATTTTTTTTACAAATATCACAGTGGTTTGTCCCAGTAACATCATTAGCAGATCACCTTCTAAATGACATGTCAGTGAAAGAAAATGAAAGCATAACTGATCTTATAGTCACATGTATAAAATAGAAATAAAAAATATTTAAAACTCCAATGGTGAAATGAGAACTTGAGGAACGGATAATGGAATAATTCAGTGTAAGTAGCATTAGCTTTTCATAATTCTTTGTCTCAGCTAATTGCTGTATGTGTAAAGAATCCAATGATCCACATTAGAAGACCTTTTGGAGTTTTCCTCCGTATCTGTAACATTAAGTGAAGTAATTTAGGCAGCACTGTTGCAGACTGTTGTCATCAATCAGATACTCCGTTGGTCTAGCACAGACTTAGGCAAACTAAGGCCCGGGTGCCAGATATGGCCCGTTGAGCTTTTTAATGCGGCCTGCCAACCTTGTCTGTATGAAATTATTTATTTATATTATCATTATACTACTGTCTTTTCCCTGCAATTAAGCATTTCCCCAGTAGTTGACATCATAAAGGGTATTAGAAATGAAAAATCTTAGGTTTTATACATGACTTTTACGAGCCATTTATCCTTGTTTGAATGAAAACGCCATCTTTCTGCTCTGGACTCGGCCCCCGTGTCAAATTTTAGGACCAATTGTGGCCCCAAATAAAAAAGTTTGCCCATGCCTGGTCTGGCATGATCACATTTCAATCGTGCCCCTGCTCATAGACCAAAATCATGCTTTAAAGAAGCCAGTTCTGCATGATGCGGCCTGCCAACCTTGTCTGTATGAAATTATTTATTTATATTATCATTATACTACTGTCTTTTCCCTGCAATTAAGCATTTCCCCAGTAGTTGACATCATAAAGGGTATTAGAAATGAAAAATCTTAGGTTTTTGTGGCCCCAAATAAAAAAGTTTGCCCATACCTGGTCTGGCATGATCACATTTCAATCGTGCCCCTGCTCATAGACCAAAATCATGCTTTAAAGAAGCCAGTTCTGCATGAAATACCACTTCATAAAAATTGACAGGATTTATTTCACAAAAGGTTCTGCTGTAAGGTAACATTACTAGGTCTTCTTAAATGAACTTTAGATCATGAAGTTTGGAGATGTCAGAGTGGGATGAAACAATAATAGGGTTTACCTTACGGCCGACAATGCATAAACGTAGGTACAGCCATTTTGTGCAGCACAAAAGAAAAAAAATGTTTTCAACTGAAAATATTATATTTTTCATGTCACCAAAAACACACTACATTTTTAAATCATTTTGGTATAAGTATATTTGTCTGTAATAATATACTCTGTGTTTTGCACATTCACCAATGATCACACATTACCTAATTATATTGATTATATTTTGTGCATGTTCCCAGTGGTCCTGGCACGCAGAGTGATGGTGCTGTTGTGCTCTATACACACACTTGATGACTGCTCTTTTTTTTCATGAATGAGCACGTGCATATACACAGCATGAGTCCGTGGTGGGCAGTGCGGATGCCCCCAGCATCAATCACCCAGTGGTGCATGTTGGATCCTGTAGCGTCTCATCTCCTGCCTTCACACAATCACATCACCACCATCCCCACTACATTTGGGCTCACGTGGAACAATCCACTGTTGTCTTATAACTTTGATCTGATGGATTGGTTGAAATCAAGATGAGATACAGGGAGACGTAGAGAGAAAATCAAGTAATTGCAGGCTCAGAAGTCTTTGCCTCCCCCTGCACCCTCCCTCCCCTCAAACTAGGCTCCAGCTGTGTCTCGTGGCACGTGTTGAGGCTGGATTAAAGACAACACAAACACAAACTCCTCACTCAGCCCTGCCTCTTGCATCAACAGTGTTAATTATATATTCTTGCATCTCTTCTATTTCCATTCTCGACCGGTGGAAATCGCATGGTCTCAGCACACGCCCGCTGGTGCGCATGCTAGGGAGTGTGCCAGCTCCATGCTGAGCTGTGAGGTGTTGTTGGGCAACAAACTTCCAAACTGCTTTTAGCATATTAAAAGATGAACCTTTCCTGCAAGACACACACCTCCCCCAGAACACTTGCGAAATCATCTCATGGCTGGCGGAGCAGCACAAAACAAACAGGGATGATGGGGTTAATGTTCCGGGACATTTTTTCCAAATTCACCAAATTCATTCATTTATTCAGTCATCTTCATCTGCCTAGGGGAATTCATGTGGGTCTATATGGTGCTATGATTAGGGCACCTCAGTGGCAACCTGGCAGCTGGTGGATTAGAACCTGAAACCTTGCAAATCCAAGTCTGCTTCCTTGTCCGCTAAGCCACCACTACTGCCTTTGCTACCACAACAAATGTATTAATCAATCTGTGTATGGAGAGCAAGCACATGGATGGTGATGGTAAAAAATAAAAAACCATTGAGGAGGCACTGGTGAATTGGGGCTTGTAATCCTACCTCTCATTCGGAGTTGGTTTCATTTTGCAAGAAGTGTGTCGCTGCTCTTAAACTGTACTCGTTATGTAAACAAGTGATCACATGACATCATGACTGACAATGGTTTTGAATAATGTGATCTTGTTACATTCCTTTTGTTTCACTGAATGGAACATCACTAGGAAAATCCTAGTGATTTCGCGACACTCATTTCCAAAATAAAACCAACTTTAACATAGACACACTTCAATTCATGAACTACATCAACCTTAAATGTTTTTTATTACAAAAAAGTCACTCATTCTCTAACATGAGTGCATACACATTTGCAAAATTGGACTGAATTATATTTCAAATACTGTGATGTATGGGTTTAGAGACAATATTAATCAGGTAGAAGACAGGAGACAGAACTGGAGGTAGCACAGTTAAAGATGCCAATGTTCTCTTTAGAAGAGACAAGGATGGACAAGTTTAGGAAGAGATGATTAGAGGGACAACACTGACAGGAAGGTTTGGAGAAAAAGCAAGAGAAGCCAGATTGTGGTGGTTTGGACATGTTCAGAGGAGGGACAGTGGAAGATGGACAATGTTGACACGTAAAAGAGGGACAGAAAAAAGGAGAAGATTTAAAATAATGTATACTTTACAAACAGACAGACTTTTTTAACAATGAGGTTCACAGACTTTCTAGATGTGACAGTTAAAACAATGCTAGTTTTCTGTCTCCACTGTAGCTAAATTTCTCATTTTACTGAAGCTTAGGGAGATGGGATTTGCATCTGGAATTTCTCCGATCTTCATTTGAGGATTGTAAAATGTATGTAGATACTTGACCATTTTTCTCTGGCTCCTGGGGGCAGTTGTAGATAAGGCCATTCTTAAAACCTTGATTATTTTAATCCAATAATGAGAATAAAAGATCTTTTCTCATAGACAAAAATTTGATTTACACCTACAGAGAATAGTACTTTAAGAAAAATGGGGGAAAATCACTTTTTTGTCAGTTTGTCGTTGCTTGTTATTTTGTTTCTTGGTGGAAGAAGGAATGTGTGGGTAACATGTTAAGCATTAAAAATATATATTTATATATTTTAATGTCTGATTAATGTGGTGCCATCTGAAATGAAAATATTTCGCTTCTTAATGACTTGCAGTGAAGGAGTTTTTTTAGTTTTGTAATGTAGTGCAGTAGTCTACGGCTCTTTTTTTGTACCAAGGACTGGTTTGCTGGTGTCAGCCAGTATTGAGGACAGGATCATTACATTTTCAAAATAAAACATCTTTTAGAGTTGATTTTGTTTGTGTCACAGTATGAATCAGAGATTGTTTTCAAACACTGCCAGATCATTTTATTATGATGTAAAAAAAATAAAACTGAAGTACAGGTTGAAATACTGCTGACAGCCACTGGTCCCTGGACCAGGTGGTGGGGATCTTTGAAATAGAACACGAAAATTACAGCATCTGATAAAAATGTAAATGTAAAAGATGACAAAAATAGGTTATTGGATAACTTGTATGAAAACAATGAGATGTTGATGCATGATGTTAATATAAGTATTTTGAAATGTTAGTCAAGAGAAATGTAATGTTTCTCGATGGACTCCTACAGTCTTCCCGCTTAAGGACACTAATGAATGTTTAATGCAGAGACAGAAAACTGTAAGGAAAGGATTTTTATTTTTGCTGTCTCTGCCATTGTCTTTGTCCCAGCGTGTCCCTATCCATTTGCATGAGGAGATCCCCACCCGTCACTGATGGAGATGGAAAAGGGCAGGGAGAGGGAAAGTGCAGCCTAGAGCACACTTCCACTTTTCAAAAAGCCCAGTTCCTGACTCCTGCATTTCAACAGTCAGGCAGCCACATCATTAGAATTTTTTGAATTCTTCTTCAGGCAGCAACACACAGCTTCATCTCTCTCGCTCTTCATGACACACACGGCTTCAAAAAGCCAGGCAGCTCAGCTCTTCCTTGACTGTATCAGAAAACAATAACTGACTCGGGTTTAGACTTTATACATGGTGGATCTATTAAATGTTAAATCATAGGAAATTGTGAGTTTTGTTTTAATAGACTTAAACATTGGTCAAACTGTGGATGCACCAATCCAATATTAAGATGAGAATTTTTTTTCTGATAGTGTTTCAGTAGCAAGATCAGGTTGTGGATAATGGATCTTGTCTTCGATACTGATCTGTTTACAACAATTCTATGTTTTGAGAGATGCATGCATGAACGCAATCTTTCTATTCATGTTTTCTGTTGTTTTCTACTGACAGCGACTTTGTGTTGAGACAGGTTGAAGCACAGGAACTCATGTGGCTGTCACTTGGGCAGTCATGGTTATAGCTGTCAATCAAGATGTGACAGCCAAGATATTTTTATACACTATGTTTTATTTGAGCTTGATTTAGTCTTAACACTGAAGGAAATAAGTAGTTCTGTGTAATAGTTGACTTATACATTTATGCATTAAGCAGATGCTTTTAGGTGGAGAGGAGTTTACATTACACAACCAGGACTCTCGCATGCAAACAGGTACACCATAGAACAACATTGGTAACTTTAAAAGAAATTCTTACCAGAAAATAAATGGCACATTTTTTCACATTTTATCATCCTTAATCTGGGTTTGTGGCTAATCCTGAGGTGCAGCCTATGTTTAAAAATATATCATTTCAAGTTTTTACACAAAGATGGATGGATGAATCTTATTTAAACTTTAGTGCGACTTACACTCTGGAGTGACCTTATTATAGAAATAAGGTAGATGAAAAGATATTTTCACGTATTTTGATCAACTTATATATTTCAAGAGTTTGATTGTACAGGTGACCTCAAGTGGATCTGTGATCACAAGGTTTACAAAACACTATCAGTAGCACTCAGTGTAGCTTGATGAAAATCTCAGTGCCCTTACATGAACTATGGTCATCAACTTATGACTTTCCCCCGAGTAATATTTCTACTGAGAAGTGTTTTTATTACTTGCAAAAAAAGAAAAGGTTAAATAATAGTACTTGCGACGCCAGCGACACAATTCTTCGTCTGTAAATCCTTCATGCTGACAGACCACCTAAGCACTGTGCAGCCCTTTTAATTCAATTCTTTTTTTTTTCTTCACGACCTTGGCATTCCTGAAGGCTTTCATTTCCTAACTGGCCCACCCAGAGGATAACGCTAGGAATGGTAATGTTATCGTGGCATTCTGTAAACTACGTGCAGTGACGTCGGGATCTATTTTATCCTGCTGTCTCGCTCCCATCTCAGTGCAAAGAACTCGTAAAGTGCTTCTTGAATAAAACACCAACCAAAGGCACCTTCACCCAAGATAACGTGCAGTGTTCCTGCAGCGCTATCTCCTCCAGGATGACAGTGAGTGAAATTCCCTTTGCCAGTAGTTATGCCCATTACTCACAGCACTGTGCCACAGTGATAGCGAGGAGAGGCCTGGCCAGGGTCAGAGCAGCAGCACTTCTGAGACACCAATGATGATGAATGTCAGTAAAAACTGCCAGTGCTTTTGAAATACCTCAACTTCACGTGGCATTTATATCACAATTGTAGTCAGTTGAGAAATGTATCAGTTCCTGCTTTACAGCATTGAGCCACTTTTTCCACCACTCAACAGTGATAATGTTTTTCCCAACTAAACCAGACAGTTGTAGACACACACACACAAAGCGTAAAAAGGTGTTTTATAACAGTGTCTGACTCGGACAGTCAGTGTTACAGTTCTGTTTTTGTCTCAACACGTCCCCAACCTCATCACTTCCTTTACTGAAGTCAATGGAATTCCAGGATCTCAGCTCGCGGTCGGTTGATGCTTGTGTCGTTTGTCTGCCAGCAGTTCTGTCTGTTTTTACTTGTGGAGGCATCGGGTTCTCAGGTCTGTTCAATCAGAGGAGGCAGGTCTGTGTCTGTTTCACAGTGAGATGTCGAAATCCAGTCACAAGGAGTCAACAGTAAAGGGTTTAAAACCAGGTGGGAACACTTACCACTGGTGGAGCTGTTGTGTTAATGATCAACTCTGTTTGGGTTACACCTCACTGTGTATATGTTTACCTCAGTTTACTATTACTCCGCCATATTGATTGAGTAATTGTACTTTTTTCTTGTGTGAAGCTGTAGTTCTCAGACCTGCACACAACTCTCATTGAGGAAGGGGTTTGGCTCTCAGCTGCAGCACAACCACAGTCATTAGTCATTTATATGAACTTCCCAAATCATCTGCCAGTTAATATGTGTTGCAGCTGTGAGTCAGTAGACAACAGAAAAAAAAAATCCCAAAATGACCACAATTGTTATTTCAATTCGCTTTTTGTCTGCGGGAACTCTCCTCGCTTCTGCCTTCCTGTGGTCTTCACTGCATTTCCTTTTTTTTTTTTTCCTTTCGGATTGTAATTTGCTCAGAAGTGTTTGTTTCATCTGAAAATGTTCATCTCTCGCTCCACTTGCATTTAATTAGTGTAATTTTCCTGGCTGGTCTGATGTACACAGCCATAAGTGTGGTCTGCTTGCCAGGCAGTTTTAAAAGAGTTTCCCGTGCCGGAGTGGGGCCCCGGTCTTGTCCAGACCAAAACAGAGGGACCTTTGTGTCTGCTACCCAACAACTCAGTGGGCCCTTAAAAGCGAGGAAAGATTAGAAGATGGCGACAGCCAATGGGCGAAATGTTAGGGTGTCAGTTTGAAAGCAGTGGTGTCAGCCAAACAACCCTTTAGTCCCTTTCAAGGACGCCGTAATTACAAGCTTGTCAGGCATTCCCTCGGCTCCTTTGTCTCAGCTTTGGAAACACTTGTACATTCTAACAGGGGACATTTATTTCCTTTCTGTCTAAATCTGCAGGACAACTGACACGCTGTCCTCTCCGTTTGGGACCCCAGATAATTAATTGCAGTCTTGGACACTGTATGGCTGGAGACCCTTGTCTTGACAGCATCCCCAGCTGCATCTTCTGGCGATGACTCCTGTCTGGTTGTTTCAGATTTTGATGTCATTGAGTGAATATTTGTGAGTCAGATTTTTTAACAAGTCAGACTCTCATGGAAGATGCATGTGATTCACCAAACATTCTGATCATCCATCCTGTTGTCTGTCTGCCTTCGTTGAGCTCATGTCATACTCGGGCATGTTTTGTCATAGGAACAGTAAGTAATAGATTATGATTCATCTGATGGTAGCCTTTAGGTGCAGAGAACTTTTTTTTTTCTCAGGGACTTTTAAGTCTTTCAGTGTTCTGTGTCTGGACTTGTCTGTGCACACAGAAGAACAGACTGTAGCTCCTCAGAGGTGTGCAGTGATGTCACTAACTCACAAACCAGCTGGGAGGTCAGAGCCTTAACTACAGGAAGTCAGCCTTATTTTCAGGCTCAAACTGTTTAGACACGTTTCATTGCTTTAATGTGGAAAAATACACATTGAACTGCTGCAGGGGTTTGATTGACACAACGTCAACTGGACATGCTTTTACTTTTACGTTTGAATGCCTTGTCCAAACTTGTCTCCAGCTCCTCCTCAGAACCATCTGTTTGTCTCGGTGGACATGTTAACATATGGGAATCAGGTCCAACACCATTGTCACTATAAAGGTATTTGTGTCAAAGATGGAGAATGTTAATAGGACATGAAAGAGTTTGTTAATTAATGCTTTTATTAAGCTGCTCTAGAAACCTACTCTACTGCCGTACCCTGTTGAATTGAATCTCATTCATTCCAGATGGATATAGTACCTGAGTTGTAGGTCAGATGAAAAAAATCAGTTACTATCGTTACTATTGCACAGGAAATTTTTACCAGAAAAATTGACATACTTAGAAAAATAATAGAAAATATGTATTTTTTGGAACTTAGAAGTTTTTTATACATAACAAATTAACTTATATTTTTGTGTCATTCGTTAGGGATTGGGAAAAAAATCTATAGTAGAAATAAAAAAAACTGGTTTTACTCAATTGTTTGAAAAATAAATTATCCAATGTAAGTTTTATACCGTTAAAATAAGAAAAACTACTAATTTTCCTTTATATAATTTTCAATTATAAGAAGTAATCTAGTTATTGATTCATAACACAAAGGGATTATGTACACCAAGTCCTGCAGACTTTAATTTTGGTGTAAATGTAATTAAAATAAACAGACTTAAAGTCTGTTGAAAATATGTCTCGTTGATGTCATAAAACAAAGAAAAGGTGCAAAGGAACAATAAACATCATCCACGTTAGAAACTATGGTTTGTCTTTATTTCATTCCCTCTTTGCTGTCCCACCCAGAGCCACCTCTCTTCTGAGACAGACAACAACACTGAGTCTGGACCTGGATCTTTTTCACCATTTACAAATGCTGCTCATGATGTAATTTAATCTTTCTGCTTTACCTTGTATTGTCAATTTAAAGTTAGTGTTCACACAGACTGTATATGTTACTTTATTTTTTATTTTACTCTTATGAGATCTTTAAGTAGAATCATTTTGATCCTGATTTTAGGTTTAAAATTTCAGCCGAATCAGTTTTAGGAAATTGAAAGGTACCAATAAAAGGTAGGGAGGAAAGCAAACTCCTCGTTATTGTGAAATTGTGATTCACACCACTGCACACAATGAAATGTGACCTCTGCATTTAACCCATGGGACGATGAGATGCTCAGTGGACCTCTGTAACTTGGGAGTCGGTGGATCCGAGTCCAGTTTCTTAGCTATTAAGTTTTTACGTCTCCATAGTACATAGAACTAAAATGGGGTTCACCTTACAAATCCACAGGTAATTTGGGGTCATAAGTTTTTAAATGAAAAGAACTGGAAACTATTATTTGCAAAATATATTTCATTCCCATCTGGGTAAAGAAAAGTATTAAAATCAACAGAATAACAATAATTCCCTTTGAGAGAATGTCTACTTAATCTTATGAGTGAACCTCTTTGAAAACAAATCGTCTTCTTTGTAATATTGTGACTATTTGCAATTTTCACATCAAATTTCTCGTTTAAAGAAGAACTATTTTTTCAACATTAGTTTTGGGGGGAAATGAGTGACTATATCCTTGCAAAAGATGCAACACATCGAGTTATGACACATATTGTACTTTGAGCTGTTTCATTTCCTAGAATTTTGTGACTGTCTGCTGCAGAGGTGGTGTCTTCTTCAGTCTGTCCAGGTTTGGAAGTTTTCTGCCAGTGAAGCTATCCTTAGATGTTTTTAACTAACCCTGACGGGGAATGCTTTTGCCTGGAGCACTTTGAGAAGTGCATCATCTTCAAAGCCACAGGTTTCTGAGCCTGCACTTTGCAGCTGCCGGATGAATAGATATTGATATTACTTAACAAATTGTATTGTCTTGGGATTGTTCCACAAATCTCTCACCTGACTCCTTTGCTTAGGGGTCATTGTTGTTGGCTAAGCTGCTAAATACTGTTCTTTAATTAAATTCAATACATCTCTTTAAATAACTGCTTTTCAGTGTGTGGATTCTCTCTCTGTCTTTCAGTGACAGTGTGTGTATTTGTTCTTCAAACAGCCACCCTGAGACAGTATATAGGTGCCTGTTCTTGAGGCCTGTCACACTGTGCTGGCTGGCAGCAGCTAATGTGATCACAGTCACTGGCAGGCCGGGTCGACTCGGAGTGAGCCATAATCTCCTCCAGAGTCTTGCTGCCAAATTGGCCTGATTTGTCAGCTAGTGGATCATCAGCCACTTCTCCGGGATGAATTTCAAAGGGCCCTTTTGCTTTTTGATGTGCAGCTAGGGATTTTTCATCCTGTAATCTGCAAGTCGGCATTACAATTGGCAGCACCGACTCCTGAAAAGGCACATGAGTGGCTTTTCCACAGAGCAGCAGTGCTGTGAAATTCATTGATGGATCAGTGCGATTTTCCTGTCCCATTAGTCCTGGACGGGTTTAATAAAATGCCAGCTGCGTCAAGGGCATCAGCATACTCTGCTTTTTTATGGAATAAAATTGACACATCATATTTTACACGTGTCTGAGGTTTCTTGCTTCCCTTTGATGCCCCTGCTGAAATTGCTTCGAAAAGAAGCGTCCTTATCTGAAATTGAACATGTCACTGACTTTTCATTGGACTTATAAAATAGTATCAGGGCAAATGGAACATTCTCAGGCAGTTAATGTACTTGTATTGGTACAGTATACTCTATTTTTCAACAGTAAAGATCAGGCGAGGGCAAACTTTTTGACTCGCAGGCCACAATTTGTCCAAAAATTAGACACAGGGGCCGAGTCTAGAGCAAAAAGATGGATGTAAAAGTCTTGTATAAAACCTAAAATCCTACTTTTCTTATACCCTTTATGACATCATCTCCTGGGGGGAACAAAAAAGGCAGAAGTTCCACCTGGTGATGAATGATGGAGGGAAGGATGTGTGGATAGAGGCCATATACTGTAAAAAAGAATCATATTGAATCTCATGGCTATTTGTGTTTAATCAAGAATGTAGGTGGATTGTATGAACCTGGTCATTTAACCTGGTAGTAATATAATCATTGTTTGTATTTATTTATTTTCCTTTGTATGTCTCCACAGGGACGTACATGGAGGAGGTCATGGGGTCATTTTTATGCATGCTTGAGTTCTGAAGAGGTGGATTTACCCCCACATCCCTTTTTCCTGTGACTTCTCCAGACAATCAATCTGCTCATGCAATGAATGAAGAGCATCCCACCCCAGAGGATGCCATGTCTACCTGCTAAGTGCCTTAGCCTTCGGCACGGATGTCATGACCAGCTTGAAGCACCCACCCATGGAACGTACTGTGGGAGGTTCTGTCCCAGCCACCGATGAATTCTACACCCAGCACCTGCGTATGGTGTCTGGGAGGGCTGTTCCACCGGGCAAAGACGTTGTACATACCACTGTGAGCACAGGAGTGCCTAAAATGGGAGTAAGGGCTCGGGTGGCCGACTGGCCCCCCAGGAAGGAGCCTCTTTGGCAGTCAACAGAGGCAGAGAACTCTGCTCTGCCCTCTGCTGGAAAAAGTCACATTAAGCTAGGCTCCCTGATGAGCCTTCAAGACTCGTCTATGCTTCGTAACATCCATAACACGCTCAAGAATCGCACACAAACCCAGACTAACAATTACAGCCCAGACACACTGTATCTGACCTCTGGAGATTACAGGGGTCCTAAGCTCAGAAATCCTAGGCAGCGACGAGTGCATCAGCGTAGCAACAGTGACATGGCTGTTGGTGAAATGGATGCAGGTGGAGACAGTGGTGAAGAATGGGGTCCAAATTCAGGAACCAAATGGTCCCCTCTTCATCGTGAATATGGTAGCACCTCCTCTATAGACCAGCATGGTATGTCTGGAGAGAACGTTTTTGAAATGCTCAAAGGATACCAGGGGAACAAGGTCGACCAACGGAATTCTGCTCCAGATAAACTGGAGGACATACTGGACGTTGGGTCCCAGCAGGCCACGACTGATCTACAGGATGAAGTTGACAGCCGGCCATTAAAATCCAAGGACAGAGATAAGCCCCCCAAAAGACGCACTAAATCAGAGACAGGGGGGGAGTCAATATTACGTAAGCTTAGGAACGTGAGGGGTGAGCAGGACTCTTCGAGGGCAGGGTCCGATGGAGAGGACGGCAGAACTGAAGACCTAGGGCCACCACTTAAGCCCTGGGTGTGTCAGAACGGATTCTCCCACTATGATGTTCAGAGCTTGTTGTTCGACCTCAACGAAGTCATTCAGTCACGGCAGACTGCAGGTAAGAGGAAAAACACCACCACTGGGGCGTCTGCTGCTGCTGTAGCCTCGGCTACCTCCACCATCTCCTCCACCCACAGTCTGCCTTATAGCTCCCCAAGTGGCAGCCAGGAAGAGCTCAGTTCTAGAGACAGTCCTGGGCTGGATGCAGGGGATGAACAGAGCAACGAAATGCTGTTGAGCTGCCCTTGCTTCCTCAATGAGATTGGTACAGATCCCAATGCAAGGCGCAGGCTAATAGCAGGAAGTGCAGGATATAATAGACTTGTTGGCTGTGATGCAAGTAACAGTGGCGCAGGGACCCCGGGACTGGATGTGAATTTGTATGAAACATCTATGAGCGCATACTGCACGAATGCTGGGATAGCTGTGCTGGAAGGACCAAAGGACGGCTCCGGTATGCTGAGTGAAAGAGGCAAACAGTACATCATTGAGCATGTGGACCGTGGAGCGTACTACTACAGGAACTTCTTCTATTTAAACGGTAAGAAAACTTCCTTCATGCAGCAGTACCACCCAGTCTTTTGTTGCTACTTTTGTATTGTTACAGTCTACTTTTGTTGCTTTGTTCTCCAAAAAAGTAATCATTTTAAAACTGAATCTAAAAGATATTTGATTAACTTTTCTGGACTATAAGTTGCTCTGGTGTACGTATTGCACTAGTGCTGTCTGTGTGGAAATACCAAATTTGAGGATATAAGAGCGAATAGATTAGAGAAATGTATATTTTCAATGGTACAGGAAAAGTGGATGGTAGAAGAAGAAAAAAAGAAATTTCTTTTTTTATCATAGTGATTCACACCACAACGCACAACGAAATTTGGCCTCTGCATTTAACCCATCATCAAAGTGTACAGTGGGCAGCTAATGGGCACCCGGAGAGCAGTGTGTGGGGACGATACCATGCTCAGGGCATCTCAGTGGTAATTTGGCGGTAGTGGGAATCGAACTGGGGACCTTGCAGACCCTAGTCCTCTTCCTTAACCACTAGGCCACTGCCCCTGTTGTACACAGACCTAGAGTGTCCTTTCTTTGCTGTCATTGTCTAAGTGTTTAATTAAAAAATTATGTATTTTAATGTATGAGAATGAGTAAAGTGTGGCTTATAGTCTGTGAAATATAGTGTATGATTTTCAGTGGATCAGTTAAAACCACTGATTGGGTATTTAAAGTTTAAACCCAATGAAAGATAATTAATAAATTGATGAGCTGCTGGGTGTTCATTTCTCACAATTATCCTTTTTTATTTATGTGCCAGATATATACTTCAGCAATCAGATCTAGACCGCAGGCAGGCCAGCATAATCACTAAAAATAATTATCCTGTGAAAGAATATATTACATTTTTGTGAAATATGTCATGAAAACTGTATTTACTACATTTTATATTGTAGTTTTAAAGAATATTTTGCTTAGACATTCTTCAGCTAATTTTCTGTTAACATTAACAATTTATTAATTTTTGTTTTGTCCTCTGTAATGAGCAGCATTCATACTCTAAGGATTATTTTACACCTTTATATTTCAGAGCACTGGAACTACTTCGGGATAGATGAGACATTGGGTCCAGTTGCAGTCAGTTTACGGCGGGAGAAGCTGGAAGAGGATAAGGACCATGGGCAGCAATACAACTATCGCCTCATTTTCAGGACTAGCGAGGTCAGCAATAACCAACATCAACACCACATCACATTAACTTTCAAATCTGAAAAACATCTTTTGACTGCCTGTAAGAAAATGTATCCCTGTTTTTATTTTTTTCATTTTCAGATTTGACGGACTTGTTAAATATTAAATGCAAGTGTATTTTGATGCAATCACATCTCAGTCTACTGTGAACTTGAAAGACTAGCTCTGAGATAAATCCTTTTTAGTCTTCTTTCTTATTTTGTAAAACAGCCTCGGGCTTTTCAGCTGTCTCCCAACATCATCACAGTCTCAAAAACTTCAGGAAGTTCACCCATCATCAGCCTCTAAGGCCGTCAGAGCTCTGCAACCTCAAAACCCATTGCTGAGAGATTTACTTCCTCCTTCCTTCCCCTTTTCTCCCCTCTCCCTGTCTTCCTCTCTGTTTTTAAGTAGATATAGTCTTTCATATTTTGCTGCAGAGTTGTCTGCTCCTCTTCCTTGTTTGTTTTTGAGATCTTAGTATTGAGTGGGAGTTGAAGAGATCTTTCTAACTAGAAGTAGAAGTACACATGTTTAAAACACATTAAAACTCTAACCCTCAAACTCACCTTTCAAACATTTGCAATACTGATTAATTGTGAACAAAAATCTCCAACTGTTCAGACGCCTTGGCGATATCTGAGTGATTGAGTTCTCTCCCAGAGCCCAGCACAATGCAGTCTCTGTGTGCTTGGAGAACCTCTCCCACCTTGTCTTCTTCAGTTCCCTTTTCTGTTTACCTTAGGCCAAGTGTCATTATTGTCCTGATGTGGGTCGACTCCTCTGGATGAAGATGTCTCTGTTTTACGTGGTTCCAGCAGATGGAGTTCTTGAAAACAAAACAGACTTATTTTCAACAGGCTTTCCAACTAGGATGAAAGAAAAACAAGTCTGGGTGTATTGAAGAATCCTTCAGCCTTACAGATGTGCTACTCAGCAGATTATAAACCAGATTTTATCATTAGACCATACTGCTGTTTTCTTCAATTTCTTGTTCATTTTAATGCACGATATCACTAAATGTACATTTGGACAATGAAACGATAACAACAGAAATAGCTAAAATTATTTTGTCCATGCATTAATCACTTTGGCATTATACTGCAAAGAACAGTGCATTTAGCCACTTTATGTTTCATGTTAATTAAATTCTTCAAGTATTTAACGGTAAAGGATGCCAGGCATCAAACTGAACAAGAAATGGAAGAAAATAAAGGGTGATTTATGGTGTTTATTGTATACATGTATATAACTACAGTCAAACAATGCAGCAAGATTGTGATCACATGCAAAATAAAGAAAAAATAAACAAAGGACAGAATCTTTGCAGATAAATAACCTTTATTCTTCCCATGAAACACAAAGCCTGAAATGTCTTGAATCTGGATATCTGAATCCATGATTATTAGGAGGTTTCTTTATTATTCAATATCTTTGAGAACATGAAATGATTTATTTTGCGTGTAAAAAAAAATAAACATATTAAGTATTTTTTTTTCTTTATTTCCATTCTTAGTTCTCACCTCTTTTCTTGTGTCTGTCTCTACAGCTGACCACACTACGAGGCTCTATCCTAGAGGATGCAGTTCCCTCCACCTCCAAGCACGGCACAAGCCGAGGGTTACCCCAGAAGGATGTGCTGGAGTATCTCCTCCCTGAGCTGGATCTGTCCTGTCTCAGGCTGGCCCTCAACACACCAAAAGTGACCGAGCAACTCATGAAACTGGACGAGCAAGGGGTATGAGGAGAAAATTTAGGCCACAGTCAATCCCATTAATCCTGACTGTCCTTGCATTCTGACACGTGCATCCATCTGTGTACATCTGCTGCCCTCCAGCTGAGTTTTCAGGTAAAGGTGGGGGTGATGTACTGCAGAGCAGGCCAGAGCACTGAAGAGGAAATGTACAACAATGAGATGGCTGGCCCCGCCCTGGAAGAGTTTCTTCAACTTCTGGGAGAGAAAGTTCGCCTTAAGGGCTTCACTAAGTACAGAGCCCAGCTGGACACCAAAAGTAACGACTCTTCCTTTATCTTCCGTCACCATAGCACCTTTATTGTTATGACCATTAAACCACTGAATCTTTTATTACATGTCTCATTGTGGCAACTTAGTTTCACTCTGTGGTTCTTGCACATTGTTCATGAGACAGGGATGACACTTGAGTAAAACCCTTGACTGAATACTGGCATTGATGGTTACTTTATCCTTCTGACTCGCACATAGTTCACTTGTTTGGGTTGCGCTGAAATAAAATCCTGTCTTGTAGAGGGTAAAAAAAAAACCTGGGCACGGAATATGTCGCATGTAAGAGATGGATGATATTGTTGTATCATGATTCTCAACAGTGTATCACTGTTTCTCCTGCAGCGGATTCAACGGGAACCCACTCCTTGTACACTTCATACAAGGACTACGAGATCATGTTCCATGTGTCGACGCTGCTGCCTTACACACCCAACAACAAACAACAGGTGAGGACGGAGGGTCCAAGGATTTAGAGTATCCTCCTGTGGCTGCAACCACATATAGGAAACAAATCTCTGTGTGGAAGCAGGTGTACAGAAAATCCTTAAAGGTAGAAGGGTGCAACGTTACAAAAACAGGACATGATACTGAGGCTCAAATGGCAGTTTTGATTTCCTTCCAGTTTAACATTGACTGTAACAATACCTTTTATTACTTTCCACCTGCCATTTTTTTTGGTTGGTGGCTCCAGTGTGAGGTCTTCTGAACTCTCTGCTCTCTTCAAACACCAGTTGCTGAGAAAACGCCACATAGGGAACGACATCGTGACCATTGTGTTCCAGGAGCCTGGCGCTCATCCCTTCACCCCCAAGGCCATTCGCTCTCACTTTCAACATGTCTTCATCCTCGTCCGGGTGCACGACCCTTGTTCAGACAACACATGCTACAGGTGGGTCTTGACGCTTAATCATCAAAGAATAGACAGAAGCATTGTTGCATGGGAAAAAAGGGGTTTTAACCCAGTTCTTTCTTAAAGCTTCACAAACCCCTCAAGACTTCTACAGGTCTGTTTTTCTCGTACTTAAAAAGGTATTGACTAGAGGGGAAAGGTCTGACTTAAAAGCCAGCTGTTTCTGTTTTATAGTAGTATCAAATCTGTTCTTTGCAGATTAACAGCTAAGAGGTTTGGTTATAATCTGATTACCACAGTAGCTTTCATTAATGGCTGGTTATTTGGCTTAGTAAAACTAGAACGTACAAAAAATGTACCTGAACAGCTTCAGCATCAATGCTTGAAAGTGCTGAGTCATTATTTTCATTTGATCGATAAGCACTTCATTTGTGTCAAACATCAGGTCCGTGGGAAAAATGTGGCCCATGGCAGTGTAAACATTATTAGGTTGCTTTTAAAGTAAATAACTTGAGACATTATTTTTCTGTTATCCAGAGCAATAATAATATTTTTTAATATTATTTTTTTATTTTAATATTTTGTTTATATTTGTTTATAATGAATTAAAGAAA
The DNA here is from genome assembly GCA_016785265.1 of Paraplagusia blochii. Lineage (NCBI taxonomy): Eukaryota > Metazoa > Chordata > Actinopteri > Pleuronectiformes > Cynoglossidae > Paraplagusia > Paraplagusia blochii. Next base: position 195,554 of record JAFBJS010002247.1, on the reverse strand, counting down.
TGTGTATTAAAACCTTATGTCCATACATTTTGCGGATGCTGATGTGCCCTTCCTGGTGAAAATAAGTTTAACAAAACTCCATTAAGTGAAGTGTTGCTTTGGATATAAACTCACCACAAGTCAGGAAACTTTTTCAGGAGTTGCCACAGGGAATCATTGTTTTGACATTTCCCCCTGTCCTCTGTTACTTGTATTCTGACTCCAACTATCTCCATGTCCTCACTACATCCATCAATCTCCTCTTTGCCTCCCCACAAATTATAAAACATTTTAAAAATGTAAAAAATGAGGTGACCTTTGTTGAAGTTGAAACAATTCATGACTTTTTCATGCCTGAGTGTTACTTTACTGATGGTATGTGGGCATGAATAACCTGCCTGCAGTCCAGATCTGTCCGTTAGTGGAAAGGAAATTTAAATATAATCAACACAGGCTGCTGAGCTGCTGCAGTTTGAACTGGAATATCAGTCCAAGTAGCTATGATAAGGAATCAATGATCCTTGGACTAGGTCTGAATAGTGAAATTGAAAGCAGACAGAAATCCACCCACTGGTAGATTGACCTCTGTCCCATGTCAAGTATTTATTTAAAACTTTATTTTATTTATAATTTATCACATCACATTCTCTAATCCACCTTGACAATTGGCTACTTCACAGTATAACGGCATCACATTTACACTTATTCTCCACCACACACACACACATTATATACACACTGTTGCTCTTTCATACTCTTGCATTCCACTTTCCGCATCCATTTCCATGTCGTGCTCATTTGCACAAAACTGCACACACATTCCCTCACACATTCATTTACTCAAGGACACACTCTTAACACACCCACACAATGCAAGCAACCCATCCTTCATTTCTCCTCCTCCTCCTCCTGCTCCTCTCTCTGCTTGTGACTTGCCTTTGGGCAGCATGAGCTGAAGTGGTCTGAAGGAGTTAGTGCCATGTATACAAAGTGCTCACTTTTCCCGGACGTGCATGTGAGCAGGGGAATTATTGGTGCAAGATTCTCTCAGAACTCTCAGAGTCCACCTCAGGAGCAGACGGACCAGTCGCTTTGCTCACAGCTACAGCCAAATATATTTTTGAACCCATCTTTGTCAAGTTCGGGAGCAGTTATTCCTGCTGACTAGCTGATGTCTTCATTCAGCTTGTTTTTTTTTTTCTTGCCTGGAGGGATCATCTTCTTGTTTATATTCAGGGAAGAGAAGACAGTGAAATGCGGTGTCTCCTAGTTTGCCTTGTGGATAAAGTGGAAAGCTACGGGAGACTGTAGCTGCTCCACCCAGACTCTCGCTCTCACACTCTGGGCTTGTGGCTTCTGTGAATCAAGGTGTCGTCTCTGTGGCTGACTGTCACCAGTCTCTCCTCGGATGCAGTTTGTGAGAATGGACCAGAAACGTTATCACTGTCACGCGGATCGGAAAACTCCACGAGTGCATGTGTAAGATTTAGCCTTTACATCACATTTGGGTTGATTGATGGCAGAGCTCATGGGGGTACAGTTTTGCACTGAATGCTCAGGATAAATCGCTGGGACGTTCTAGAGACCCGGTTCTGGTAAAGCCTGGAGGTAAGTATTGAGTTTGTCATATTTGTGTCTCTTGTGTTTGTTAAACCTGGGGTCTCCAACCCCTGGTGCGGGGAACAGTGCTGGTCAATAGGTCTTTTGGTACTAGGTCATTATGGGGCATGAATGAATGATGCACTTTAGTTTTACTAGTTTACTTCGTTCAGAAAGAAGAATTCAGTCATATCCCTTTACATATTTTAATCAAAATGTATGTGTCATTCAGTCTCTTATGTCTACAGTTTAAGAGATGCTTTATTTTGAAAACAAATGATCCTTAAACAGTGGTGTTCAAGATTAAAAAAAAACTTTATTTGTCCCCAAGGAGCAATTTGAGACATTGTATTGTATCGTTTTATTACTAGTCCGACTAGTTAAGTACTGCTATGTTATACCATGTGGAGTAGCTGATGCAGAGACTGGAACACACTCCATAAATAACAAATTGTCATCATACTCCTGTTTGTAAACTTTATCAAAGGTATCTCTAATCACTTATTTGAAAAAGTACTATCTTAGACAAGTAGGATAGTTCATTCAGTATTTTATGTTGCTATTTCACTATGTAAGAAAGATATTTTTTAATGATGGACTTTCACAGTGTATGTCACATGTATGGAGTCATAGTTATTAATAGCCAGTGGTTGCTGTCTGCTGGATCATGATATTCAGGTCGCATTGAATCAGGCTGTGTAGCCTTTGCAGACTGAATGCTCTGTGGCCAGCGGGATGCCAGTGTAATCCACTGCTTTCAAACATTGCCCTGAAATCTCACAGGGCCAATGAGGCAGATTACATAACACAGGCTTTGTTTTTTTTTGGTAATGCTGTCTGTATGCGTTTCCTAGTTCTCGCAGCATGGATTCTTCTTCTACCATGATGTAGCAGAGAGTGGCAGGGTGTCAGCACACGGAGCTGGGCTTGTCAGTTGGGATTGGGTGAATGGCATGATAGTTGGAGTGTAGTCAGCCATGGCGTACTGGATTTCTGCTACAGGCAGTGGCAGCGATATCTGTTTAATGTAGTGGAAGGAGACTTGTCAGGACAGTCACATCAGCATCTCCCAACTTTTATCTCAGTTTTCACTTCAGCTCTGACTCCAAAAGATTTTCAGCGTTGCTGTATAACCTCATTATAACTGCTGTTGTCACCAAAAGTTGCCAACTTGAATGTTTCGCCGATTGTATGCCTATTTTCCTAATAACAACTGGCCAGTTTGAGAGACAGCACCAGGGCTGTTGTTTACTAATTCATCATCTTGTAACTGGAGGATGATCATTGTGTGCAGAGGGAATAGGAGCAGCAGAGAGTAACAGGAGAAGAGACTTGCCGCCCCCAGGTTTTTTTTTTTTTTTTTTTTTTCACGCCCTCCTTTGTACTCAAAAGTGAAACGGGTCAAAGGCAACAAAACCTCAGGAAAACCATGTTAAAACAACTTTACTCCCAAGTCCAGCAGCTGCTGTTCCACAGTAAATATCACATTATATCATTTCCTGTTTGAGAAATACCATACAAGTCGTTTCTTTTAGCTTTTTTTTGGTGTTGTTGACTCTTGTTTTAGGTTCTGACATTTTGTAATTTATAAACGTATAAATGAGGATGTCTTCTTTGTTTTGTACAGTGATCAAACTGTAATGAACAAAATGTTCATTATTTTGTTGTTATTTTTCTGACTGACATAGAAAGGAGGAAACGTTACATTCTATTACAATTGATTCTTTCGATCATACATCACTCTACTGTATTTGTTGTTTCAATTTAGCAGCTTCCCTCTGTACACGTGACTTGTGCAGCTCAACAGTTCATAGTCAACATTGTCTCATTCTCTCTTTTTTCCCACCAAACCAACCTTATCACTTACTGATGCTTCTGCCTCTGTCTTTCTTCAAATGTCCACTGCTGTAGACTCAACTGCTTTGTCGGGGTATCATTGATAGCCATTCTTACTTTTATTAAGTGCTGAACTAACACGTCCAGGTCCATCGTTTATTACTTTTAGTGTACAATCTAACAAGCTAACATGCACATTCAGCAGAGGTTTCTTTCCTTGACCGAAAGGCCGACAGATTTAATCCAAAGTGTTTTTAGCCAAGTGTGTTTTGTTTTTTATTTTGGTTTGTTTAGCATAATTTAAGCCATTTTATCCTTTTCAGTTTTGTTTGCAACAAGAAATTATGTTGAAATAACTTGCAAAAGTAAAAGCAGATAGTCAGTGAATTTTTTTTTTTTTTAACATTGATTTTTTATTCATAATAAATCATTTTTCAATTTCAGCGTTGCTGTGACCCGTTCTCAGGATGTTCCCGTCTTCGGCCCTCCAATACCCAAGGGTGTGACCTTCCCCAAATCCACGGTCTTTAGGGATTTCTTATTAACCAAAATCATCAACGCTGAGAACGCTGCCCACAAGTCCGATAAGTTTGGAGCCATGGCGACGCGCACACGCCAGGAGTATCTGCGGGATTTGGCAGAGCGTCACGTGACCACCACCCCAATAGAGCCCACTGGGAAGTTCCCCTTTATCTCTCTGGCTCACAAGCGACGTGATAAGACTCGTCCGTACAGTGGGGCAGAGCTGCGAAGTATGGGGGCGGTGACCTGGCAGGTGCACGCGGAAGACCAAGTGGCCTGCATGGAGCGCGAGTGCCTGTTAGCCGTTTCCAATGACTTCATCGTGCTTTTGGATCAGGAGGCCAAAGCAGTGGTTTTTAACTGTGCCACACGTGATGTAATTGGCTGGTCGACAGGAAGCCCCGCCTCACTGAAGATTTACTATGAGCGCGGTGAGAGCGTGTCCCTGCGCTCCATCAACAACAACACAGAGGACTTTGGAGAGGTGGTCAAAAGACTGGAGGTCAGTGAAGCTCACACTTCTCTCTGAACAATAACACACACTATTCAGCCTCCCTCCCAGCAGTCTGTGCTCTAACAGGTTTTAAATTTATTGATCTAACATTTGTTTTATTTGTGCTGAAGTTTTATTACTTCTCAACTTTTCAGAATTAGGTTCCTACTGTGCTACGTAACTCAATTGTGCCGCAAGCAACAAAGACATAACGAAGGGCAAAAGTTGCCAAATACAATCAAGTGAAAGCAAATGTAGCATTATCCCATAAATGGTGTAGGGTTGACCTACGTAAAGAAAGGTGTCTTCTATGTAGAATACCACACAGATTTTTTCTCACTCTGCTTGCAAACTTGTTCCCAATTAAAATATGTTTTTATGTCAGAATAATGGAAAAAAAGGTTCCGAGCCTCCTTAAAGGAAATGAAGACCATTTTTTCTCTCCAACCTGAACATGAACACAGTTTGAAAGCTTTTTTCTAGCCCTTCGATTTATTTAACAATGATACTGTTTCATAATCTGTATATTACATTTGTATTTTTGTCGATAGTAAGTAATACATTGTGGGAGTACCTCTTTCAACAGACATATCTCAGAGTTCTAGAAATCACAGCAGTGTAGTTGTTTCATTTCACTTTCATAACGGTTAGAGATTCTAATCCTTAACACTGTACTTCACAAATACACTTCAATATTTTGTTTAAGAACATACAAAAACACCCAGTTTGATACACAAACAACCTCTTTTTAAAAATATACATACATATTATGCAGTAAGTTGACAAAGAGGAAGGCCAAAGCGGAGATATCTGGATGCAGATAGGAAGGGTATGGAGGTAGTAGGAGTTGATGATACAGAGGACAGGGTGAGATGGGAATTGTTGACTCCCTGTGGCAAGAAAAGGAACAAGCCAAAAAAGAAAAGGAGATTTTGCAGTAAGTTACAAATGTATGTAATGTATATAAAAATTTCCTGAGGCTAGACACAGCTAGGCTAAAGGTTGCTACTGTAACAGCATCAGATGGGCGTTATCTTGATTCTGTCATTGTTAGAAGTTATGCAAAGTATAAAATATTTGCTTTCTGTCATTTACATTAGGCTTGACAATTGTTAGGGTTGCTTTGGTGAAAGATGAAGCTTTAAGTCTCTGTTTTGCAAAGGGAAGTTCTTATTACTCGTGCCAGATTCAAGTGGTGTCTTGCCTATATTTACAAAAATAATAAATTGTTTGTTTATTATTTCTGGTTGTGGCCATGAGAGCAGCTCTGATTTGTTTGGATGTGCTAAGAGCGTTAATTAACCAGCAATCTCAACTGAAAGACAGGACATATTTAAAGTAATGTGTTTCCACTGATTGAAATATGTGTTTCTGTCTCTGCGCCTTCAGCAACCACTTATATTAATACACCTCCTCTGGGCAAGGAAAATTTAATTTCTCACCACAAAAATCTGGAAGAGGATGGGGCATCATTGAATTTTGTACTGTATGTTTTCGATCTGCATCTCACCAACGTGTCTCATTTGCAGCTTTTGACCAAAGGTTGTCAGACCACGGAAATGACCCTGCGGCGCAACGCTCTGGGCCAACTGGGTTTTCACGTGAATTTCGAGGGCATCGTTGCAGAAGTGGAACCCTACGGTTATGCATGGCAGGCAGGATTGAGGCAGGGCAGCCGACTGGTGGAGATCTGCAAGGTGTCGGTGGCCTCGCTGTCTCACGAGCAAATGATCGACCTGCTGCGCACCTCTGTCACCGTGAAGGTGGTCATCATTCCTCCGCATGAGGACTCCACTCCACGCAGGTAGAGACAACACACAGGCTGGAGATGCAGGATGGAGACATCTGGACGGTCTTGGAAAAAGATCCCAATATTTTTATAGAAATATTTAGTCAAATTATTTACACTATAATTTAATGACTCAGGAGACACATTGCATTTTTTGCACACAGGAGCAAATGTAATGATATTCTTGAAAACCTTGCTGTAGTCTAGTGTAGTGTAGTGTAATCATCAAATTTTATTTAAAAAACAAAACAGTTAATGCAAGTAAAAATAAATTTAAATACATTAGGAAGGAAAGAAAACTTAGTGTGACATTGTGAATCACAACACTGCACACAACAAAATGTGACCTCTGCACTTAACCCATCAACATAGTGAACAGTGGATAGTGGAACCCTCCAGACCCCAGTCTAGTTAATTTAAAATGTATTTTTGAAAATATTATTTAAAATGCATTATAAAGTAAAATTCATGTAGAGATTCTACAGGATAAATGAATTAATTGAAATATTAGAAAATATTATGAAAAATTCTGTATATATTATTTAAAAAATATATACACACAAATATATAAACATATATGAAATATATTTTGGTCCTGCAATCATGTACTGCACGATCATACATGTTAAAATATGTAAAATAAACCTAAATTTTGAGCATAAAATTGTAAAATAATTTAAATAATATTATTTGGGGGGAGGAGGGCATTGTTTTTGTGATTATTTGTAACCAATGTTGCACAGCTTTATCAAGCGTCATATTTATAGATTGAACTAATGGTGATTATTAAAGGTGATTATTTCTTGTGTGGACAGAGGCTGTTCAGAAGTCTACCACATGCCCCTGGTGGACTACAAGAACCACAAGGAGGGCATGCCCTACGAGCTGAAGTTCCCCTTCCGCTCCACCAACAACAACAAGTGGCCCCGCACTTCTTCCAGCCCACAGACTCGTGCCGCTGGCACAATGGGAACACTCATCAAGGCCCCGCCCTCAGACCTCAATGACCGCAACGCTGTTATTCCACGGAGCGTGTCCAGCGACGGCCGACCGATCAACACCAAGAGGTTTGAGACTAAAAGTCCAAAGAAGTCACGAAAGTTAAAACTGTTTGATCCCTGTGTTTCTGTCTAGTCATACTCATATGTGTCCTTACAGGTATTCACCAGGGAACGACAACTACGCCCTGGCCTGCTCCATTGTCATGGGACGTGCAATGCACAACACCAACTCCCCCTCCTCCGTATCCTACAATGAATCCATGAGCCCCGCCAACTGGAGGCAAAAGTCGCCACATGACGGGTACTGGTTTGACAATGGGTCACTGATGATTACAAACTAAATTTCAAAAGTTCTAGTTGTGAAACCTTTATTTGACTTTCTCCTTCTTTGTTGCTCTTGAAGGTATAACAACAACAACTGCCAGACACCGGTGTCGTCAGGGCGACAGGTTGGTGGTGAAGGGATGAATGGGATCAAAGTTTCTCCGAGTTCAGGTGTTGGATGGTGTCGCACAGGGGAGTCTGACAAGAGTAGTCCAGGTAAAAAGAGAAAAAAAAAAACTGTGCTAGTATAAGTTGAAGTTTGGGGTTTTAAATGTAGATCTCTTTGTTATTCCAGATACTGTGGTCTCTAAGATGGTGATTCCCAGAATGCAGCTGGCAGAACAGGGCAACCATATGTCTCCTAATAGAAGCACTAAGGTAAACAGAAATTGAGAAGAACTCTACACTACACTTTTGACATAGTTTTACATTCAAACATGTTTAGATTTGTCATGTCTAAATACCAAAATGTTACCTCGAACTTGGAGCCATGGAGAATACAAACACCTTCTATGTCTTCATTTTAATGCCAAATAAAATGATAAAAATAGCTTGTATAGCTCACATATAGCGTCGTCAGTGGTGGCTCAGTGGTTAAGGAAGCAGACTTGGGTTCGCAGGGCTTCAGGTTCGAATCCACCAGCTGCCAGGTTGCCACTGAGGTGCTCTGAGCATGGCACCATCCCAATAGAACTTCTTGTGGGTTCACCACCCACGGGAAGACTCACAATATGGTGCAATGTGATCTGGGTGGCACCAGCTGCCCCTGCTACCTGGCAACGGACAAGCAGAAGAAGATGAATGAATGAATATCTCACAGAACTGATATCTCATCATTTTTCCCTGGTTTATTGATAGAAACCAAAAATCACTTAACTTCTTCCATCAATAACTATGACATTGTTATATCAAAACAGTGTTTTTTGGCATTGTATTCATGTTCAAGTAATATACCTTTAGTGGTACCAGTCATTATAATGGACAAGACATTGATGAAGACATGGTTGGTCTGATACTATGAGTAATAGTACATTTAGAATTCATGTTTGGTTTGTTTAAAAAAAGGTCTGGTTTTAGTTGTCAAGAAAATTTCCTTCAAAATTTTTTATTTTTTGCAATTCATTTTTATAGCCTTCCCCAGTGTTCTCCAGTGAATGGTTATTTGGATTTAGTAAAATCTAATAACCCCATCAAAAATTTAAAAAACATAAATATTCATTGTAAAGTGATTGTAAATGTTTGTTTTTTGCCTGTAGGCTGATGCTCACTATTCGTCCAGTCAGTCCAGCAGCAACACCCTCTCCAGCAACGCCTCCAGCTCCGCCCACAGCGATGAAAAATGGTACGACGCAGGCTCACGTTCAGGAATACGGGGCGACCTGGAGCTGAACGGCTACCTCCAGGGGGCCTCGGCGGACAGCGGCATCGATGCCACATCCTTCACTGCCACACAAAGCAGCACGGCCTCCTCCACAGGGGCTTTCAGGGTCAAAGACAAAATGTCCTGGCAGGAAGATGCCGCCGGGGGGCCGAGGGTCCCCAGCACTTCACCTCCAACACTAGACCCCCACGCTGCCGTCGGTGTCTCTGACGTCCAACCTGGTTTTGAAAATGGCTCCTTCGGTGTCAGTGACAACACCTCCCATTCCAGGTGAGCTCCTGTTCTGCTAGTGCCACCTCTGGTATCAGCTGAGGAATTCTGACCTTTTATAAAAAAAAGATTCCATTCACAGACAGCGATTTCTTTATACTGGTCCAGATTGATCCTGGGATCACAGAGGGAAAACTCTGTGGTTTGGCAAAACAGTGGAGGAACTGTGTGAGGGTGTGTGTGTTTTCTTCCAGCACCTTCTCCCTCCACAGAAATTACTAACAGACCTGTTTGCTGGAAGCTGAGTTCATATGTGCATCGAGAGAAACTGCAGTACAGGGAGACGTAAAGATATCACAGTGACCAGCTACGGCATAACACGTGGTGTAAAAGTCAAATTACAAGATGCATAAAATGTTTTATTTGAATTTTTTTTCTTTTTTACCTTATGATGATGAAAATCAAACCTAATTGAACACGTACCAGCCTAAGATATACCTCAGCTCTGCTTTTTGTGTTTCATAATTACATAAAACTTAAATTGAGTTTCTCTCTTCCAGCACACAGAACTCTGGCCCCAGAGGGAGTCCGATGGGTCAGGTCTGCAGCTCCGTGTCGCAGCAGGATGAGACGTCCACAGAAGCAGACTCATCCACAGCCCACAACAGCCAGTCACCTGGGACCAAGAGTTTCTACCCTCGACAAGGAGCCACGTCCAAGTACCTGATTGGCTGGAAGAAGCCCGGGGGAACTGTGAACTCTGTGGACTTTGGCAGTACTCGCAAGTAAGACGGAAATATATATTTTTATTGTTATAAACATCTGTGATTGGTTAGAATGCTGTCTCCACCAATGTGGTTATCACTGTGTAGAAACACTGTGGAAAAGACAGGAAGTAGTGTTTGCTCGACTTAGTTGTCTCTTTTAAATCAAGCCAAGGCTGCCCTCGTGTGGTGAAGGTGAATTTTGAGGTCGTTTACTACCGTAAAGTTTGATATCATTTTATTTTTGTTTTTTAAATAAAGATAGTTTTAGGATATGGCATGATGGATTTGGCAAAGGGAAAACAATAATGGTTAATAATAATGTGACTTTTCATGGAAAACACAAATAATGTCTGGTTAACCTCAAACTTTTGAACCATAGTTTATCTCTTTATTCACGTTTGGTGACTTAGGGGAAACAAAAATAACACTTTTTCAAATTTTTCTGAAAAACAACAAATTGTTAAATGGCTATATATCGACCTGTTAATTGTGTGTGTTAAAGGGGCTGTTTATTATGGTAATTCAGTCAAATCACAAGGTTAAAAAAAATGCAAATTGTAAGTTGCTTCGGATAAAAGCGTCAGCTAGTAATGTAATTATTGTAAAGTATTGTAAACATTATTGGTGGAAAAGAAGATAAAATTATATATAAACACATATAAAGTATTTTATAAATTGTATGTCAATTAATAACTTTATATCTTAATTAAGTTATCAATACTTAAAAATCTGCCTTAAGCCGTGCCAGCTTCACATTTATATAATCAATAAAGATACATAATTGCATTCACTGTGAACCAGGGCACAACAACTGCTGTTATTGCTCCCTCTGCAGGGTGTGGGGAGATCATTACACTTTCAAACTTTAACCAACAATTTCTGTGCACCCCGTATTCTTTAAGAAATAACTGTCTCTTCTGTCCAGACGGCACCAGAGTGACGGTCTGCTGGGCAGTCAGCCTCAGCTCAGGGCTAACCTCCGCGGCTCCCAGTCTCCACACCGCTACACCGTGAAGTCCAGCCTGGAGGAAGACTTGAAGAAGCTCATCACACTGGACAGTCCTCCACCTGTTACGAATGATGAGAAGGTAGTGAAAGAGCATGTGTTTACAGGCACAGTCTGAGAGATAATTGACAGATATTGTGGATTATCATGTCTCTCAACTTCTTGTTCCTTCCTGACTCTTCAGCCTCAGTTTCCGGGGCCTCCACCCACTCGACGCCGCTCCATCCAGAGGACCTTGTCAGATGAGAGCATCTACCGTGGTCAGAGGGGGGCGCCCTCTAGACGGCGTGACACACCAACTGACCTTTTGTTCAGCTGCTCCACTCTTCCACGCTCACCCACCGCTCGCCAAGGATCCTGCCGTCGAGCGTCACACAAATCCCTGGGTGAATCTCACAGTGACTCTCACAGTATATTCTCATTTACAGCTTACAGAGAGATGAGAAGACCATGTCTTCTTAGAAAATCTTTTTCTTCTACTCTGATCCCAGCTACCTCCATGTCCTCCCTCACTGCATTCATTAATCTCCACTTTGTCTCCTACCTGGTAGCTCCAGCTCTAGGATCATTCTTCTACCACTCCTCTGAACATGTCCAAACCATCCCAATATGTTTTTTTTTTCCAAACTTTCCTGTCTGTGTTGTCCCCCTGATTGCCTAATTCCTGGTCCTGTCCTTCCTGACTCTCCTAAAGAGAATCTCAGCATCTTTAACTCCTCCAACTTCCTATCATTTGTGTCTCTAATCCATCCATCATGGCTGGTCTCACCACCTTTCCCTTCACCTTAGCTGACTCTCTTCTATCACAGATCACTCCTGACTCTTTTCTCCAGTTGTTCCATCCTGCCTGTTCTCTATTCCTCTCCTCTCTTCCACAGTCTCCACTGCTCTGTTGATCCTAAGTATCTAAACTCCTTCTCCTTCACCACCTCTGCTCCTTGTAAACCCATCACTCTACTGTTCTCCTTTTCATTCATTTTCCGCTCATGTTCCCCTTTTAGAGCAATGTGAACAAATCAGTACAATAAAAGAGAAAAAAAATATTTCTAATGAATTATTTGTTCCTAACGAGCTGTTTGGATCTCCCGATGTTACTTGACCACAGGAGACCTTACGGCCACAGCTAGCTCAGACCTGGAACAAGACAGGAAGAAGAAGCAGCAGCAGCTGCAGGAAACTGCCCTGATGCCCCTGCCTGACAATGGGGCAGATGGTCCCCTGGACTGGGCTCACCTTGTAGATGCTGCCAAGGCCTTTGAGGGTGAGGACAAAAAGTGAAGTTTTCTTTTCCTTGTAGAAACGTGAACTTTTCACTATACTTGAGATCATGGGCAATTAAAAGGAAAACAAAGGAAAGAAATCTCCTCATCATTGTTTAGAGGAGGGAAAGTGGATACATTGGTAGAAGAATGATCCTAGAGATGGCGCTACCAGGTAGGAGACAAGGAGGAGATTGATGGATGCAGTGAGGGAGGACATGGAGGTAGTTGGAGTTAGAGTAGAAGATACAGAGGACAGGGGAAGCTGGAAAATGCTGACTAGCTGTGGCAACCACTGATAAAGGTTTAAGCAGAATGGAGAAGAAGAGATTATGTTTATAATGGTAAAGTATACATTGAATCTACCTACATGTCCCCCCATGTCTTTTGAATAGTAGGTCCAGAGCCAAAAATGTCTACAAGTTGTCCTGACACTGTTATTTCATTGAATGTACAACATTCCAGGAAGTGAAGGATATGTTTACTCACTGTTTACCACAGGAGGGCAGCATTGACCTCTTTTTACTCCTACAGCGTGGTTTAAAATAACTAATCTGATTTTATCCTTACATCTGTCCATCCATTTTAACCATTTTACTCGTTCCAGCGTTACGAGGACAGCAGTCTCCACGACTGCCACACAAATCACACAGTACCATACCATACCTTCCTGCAGGTGGTGAGTCCACTGGAACTCCTGACTTTATTTTGTTTTTATTCTTAATTATCTAGAGCAGCGACTGGTCTTCTTAGCAGCCCAAGAGGTGACCACCGTGGCAGAGAGTGCAGCTGGCAGCCCCCCACAGCAGGCTGAGCCTCAGGCAGCCCCAGTGAAACAACCCTCACCTGGGTAAAAAAGACATTTCTGTTTGGACCTTCTAAGGAGACTGGTCCTTTACTGTAAGGATTATTTGTTCACATCTTTGTCCCAAATCACAGGGAAACGCCAGCTGCTCTGATGGGGAAGGTCAGCCAGTTGGAGTCAATGGTCAAGACGCTGCAGGACGATCTTAAGAGGGTGTGTGATTGTGATTTCCTGTATGAAGGTGTTGGTTGAATAGTACACTCTACCCTTTAGGTGTAAATCTAAATGTTTGTGCGTTCGAAGGGTGAGGTCAGGCCCTGTCTTGATTGTAGTATTAATTGGTGAATAAAAATTGGTGAGGACAGTAGGTCTGTAGTGTTGGGTTCCCACGTTTACAGAAGTATTTCTTACAAAAATATACAGAATAAAATATTAAGATTTAAAATTTACTTACTTTCACTCTGTTTAGTTGAACACAGCACTGGTGTTCTTAAAGGAATTGAAGAAAGACGTAGTCAAATATCTTCTTTAATATATGTAAGGTTCTCGCCTTCTGCTGCCACCTATTGGACAGCTATTTAAGACAGAAAGTGAACTATTGGGATAATATTCCCATTTTACTATTCCTATATTTTATAGTTTTTAGTTGTGTACTTTACTCATACTACTTCTTCATTCTTTATTGTTTTGGTCACTTTATCCCTGTACTATGAACTATATCGTAACCAATACGTGTCATCACCAGGAGAAAGAGGCCAAGGCGTCCTTGCAGGTTCAGATCCAGAGCCTGCGGGAGGACAACCAGCGCCTCCTGGAGGAGTCGTACAGCGCCTCAGCCAAACTGAAGAAGTTCACTGAGTGGGTCTTCAACACCATAGACATGAACTGATGCAAACACTGCCCACTGTTATATTGACATTAGGATGCTGACCAACTACCCACACTGTCCAGGTCAGATCTCCATCTGCATTGTTCTAAACCAGTGGTTCTTAACCTTGTTGGAGCTACCAAACCCCACCTGTTTCGTATGTGCATTCACCGAACCCTACATTAATAGGGTGAGTCGGTGGGTCTTGACCGCCGCAGTGTCTTCACCTCCGCGGCAGAGACCCCACAGAATCCCTGAGACCTACTCACCAAACCCCTAGAGTTCAATCAAACCTTAAGAGGGTTCTAATTGTTCTAAACCTACTTTCACAGAATAAGTTGTTGAAAAAACCAGTGCCAACGTAGACCAGAAAAATATTCCATCCTTTCCCAGTCTTTGCGCGCAGGCAGTTTAATGAGTATCATTGCCGGCGCACTGGTACAAATAAAGTACAGGGTAGTACAGGAACAGCGTTGCGGTCCAACTGAGTCGGTGTGGATCGCCACGTACCCCACCCTCCTGCCCCCTGCTGCTGCCTCTTTATAAAAGATGAAACTGTTCTCTGTGTCCAATCTAATGGATTGTTGGTTTCCCTGCATGCCAGAGAGAAATAAAAGATGTTGAACATTCCCTGAAGGGATTCAAAGTTACTGCAGCCATTGAGCAGCACAGCTAACCTAATTACAAGGGAGCGCAGTTCCAATTAAAATATCTGCAACACAGTTTGAAATTCCTTCATCCCAAGAAAGTGAACAGAGCCTGAATATTCCCCTGAGACGACCTCACGCTCTCTAGGAAGACATTCTTTGACAGTGTGTGTTTTTGTAATTCAGTCAAAACGTAGCAGCACTGATGACATTTATTATTATTATTATTATTATTATTATTCACCAAAATGTGTGTGAGAGTCTTCGGACAGTAGCAGCGTGAGATGACAGATACAGACGGTGATTTTGCATAGCACATACTGTAAATATACCCAGGTGAAGTGCCTGTCTGTGAGGCCTGTGTGTCAAATGTATGGATTTCCACAGGGTTTACAAACACGCCTGACTTGTACATGGCTAATGGACAAAAGCTGGAGAGGAAAAAACAAAACAAAACTACATTGCTAAAGAGAAAATTATGGGTGCCATAAAAATAGAAAACCACTAATATTTAGAGTACTGTAAATATATATTTCTCATGTCTTTTCCTTGTCAAAATAAAAAAAATATATATACTGTATATGACCAAGACGACGGCCAATTAAAAAAAAAATAACTGCCATAGTTGGTCAGAGATCTACGTGAACATGAGGAGAAAATATATTTCCATTTAACCTTAACAATGGTTCCAAGGAGGTTTTTTTATTTATATAAACATATAGAAAAATCTAACTTCAGTCTTGCCTGCTGCTGTGTACTCCAGCTGATAACATGTAAGTGATTACATGGAACAGACCAACCAGCCCACGCGTCCTCCTGTCATAGATGCTGAAGGCCTTAATCTGATCCTTAATTTACTACAGATTAAAACCGTACGGCTCACTGTGTAAATGCGATAAAGTGTGAATCCAGACGGTTCCACCCATGAGGTATGAGTCTGCATCTAAACCCAGTTTGGATTTGGTTCACTTCTGTTTCAACCTGGACCTGAACCTGTTTCCTTTTGTACCTAAATACTGTGCAACTGTATATAAGGAGAGTTTGATATTAGTTTGAATTTGCACCAAGATTATTTTTGATGTTTATGTGCTTCTTCTTGGCTTGGCTGCAGTGGAGAGTGGACAGCAGCAATAGAAAAGATGGACTGAGGGTAAGACGAGGGGGCTGCACTGTGTTGGAAAGAGTCCCCGACCCCCGGCATACAGCCAGTCGTTCCTGCACCTTTATTTTTAACATGTGACGGCATGTAACTCTGTTTCCATTGAGCTGTGATGTGTACAAATGTTTATATCTATTAAAGATATTTTGTTGAATTACACTTTGTGTCTGTTCTCTATCAGGCTGCTGTGAACAGACAGGAAGTGGAGTATTCTGCTATGAAGGATATGGAGGGTCATATTAAAAATGGAGCACAAGTAACATCATGTGTCTAATATAGAAGATAATCAATTTTTCACATCATAGAAAAGCCACAGTTTTGCATTTATTTGCTTTCCTTTCTGTCCTATTTTTTAGACGTCCAACATTTTTTTTTCAAAATAAAGTCAACATTTCTGTTGTATCTATTGGTTGAGCATAAAACATCTTAAATCATAGTCTGTTTAATCTAGTTAACTATTATCCTTGAAGTACTCTAATACGCCTGCTGGAAGAAACAGGATCTGTCCAACTTTATTGTTCTTTTTAAGGTCTATTAATGGGCTAATATGTTTAAAGCTCTGTATGTGTTTTCACCTTATGCAATTTTTAACAGTAGTTTTGTTGTTTTGCTTGTTCCTTTTTTTCTTATTTTTAAATAGCTTTTCCGTCAATCAGTCAGTCAGTCAGAACCCTCTGACTGACTGACTATCTATCCACTGTCTGTCTCCTAATATATATTTTTTATCTATATATATATAATATTTGTGTTTGTCTGACTAATTTCTGTCTTTATATTATATATATGTATGTGTGTATATTTATGTATATTTATATATATAGTGTATATATATAAATACATAATATGCATATATATGTGTATGTATATATATATTTATATATATATGTAGGTCAATCATAACACATCTTGACGATTCTACTCTTTCTCATTCTACTACATTTTGGCAATATTGTTGTCATCTTTGCTGTTTCAGTATGAGTCTCTATGTGTACAATGCTCACACTATTGTAGTAACAACCTGGAAGAGGCTGGTGAACAATTTGGATTTAATAGAGATTATAGCAGGGCTGTCCCTGTTAAAGGAGCTTAGAGACGTCACTGTCTCTCTGTGTCTGTCTGTCTGTCTTTCACATCATTAACGACACAGGAAATCATGCTGATCGCAGGTCACTGCAGTTCTTGTGAATCAGGTGTGTGTGCTGTGTGTTCAGTGCATTAACTGAGAAATGTGTGTACAGCTGTAGTGGAAATGGGGGTTGGGAGGATAAACCTCACAGCTGAAGATGTTTTATCATCTAAAGACAACCCCTGAATCCACCAAGCTGTTTTCCACTTTCCACTTCACTCTGGGGTCATGTGATCTCAGTTACCCTGGGTTTACACCATTAGGGATACACCTGCAAGAAAGTAAACAAATCAAATTCAGTTCCTTAATAGGAATACAAATAAAAAGATAATCAATGTTTTCGTTTTATGAATAGATATTGTTGAAAATCATCTCAGTAAGAGAGGAAACCAGAGAGGTTTAATACAAAGAGCAGTAGAGGAGCTACTTTGACAAGTGGTGAACTGGTTCTGTCAACACAAACATCTGTGTATGTGTGTGTTTGTGTGTGAGAGTGTGTATGTGTGATGCATGCATGCATTCACAAATTGGCCATGCTATGTATTTCTGGAGCGTCTTCCTCGGGGCTTTTGGGATCTCATTTACTATAGGAGGGAAAAAGAAAAAAACAACAGTTTTTTTCCTCTGTGTTGCCATTTAAGCATGAATGGTTCCACAGTTTAAATGGAAGATGAGGAGAAGATAGGAATGGAAGAGGTCCATGGGCGGAGATGGAGGTTTAACAGAGTGTTTGAGATATTATTAGAGCTTGCGTACTGGAGAATTCAGGAATATACCAATGTCCTTCAATGAAGTGCTGTCCATATATTACTATTATTATTAGAATCATTATTATGAGAATGTTTGATAATACTGGTTGATATTATTGGCCCAATATTGTCATTATTATGTGGACTGGATGGATTGTTATTTGTTTTCCTCTGATTTTTGCCAATTTACCGGAATTGCACACATGGTCTCAGGATGAGATGTTTACCCCAGCTTTGGAGGGAAACAGCAGGGACATCAGATATCAGTGAATGTTAATATAGAATATATATTAAAAATATAATATGTCAATGTTTATATATTTTAATATAATTAATAGTAATTTCTTCTTCTTCTTTTTCTTCTTCTTCTTCTTCCTTCTTTCTTTTTTCTTTCTTCTGCTTAACTACTTAACTACTTACTATTATTATTATATTGGAATTTATCTCTCGTTTTTGACTCTCAGTTGTTCAGAGGTGTAAATATGAATGGTTGATTGTATCATGGGCCCTTGAGGACCAACAAGGCAGTTGTTTTGGGGCCCCAGCCACAAGGGGGCTCCTGCCACAGCACAGTTTTTGCTACATTCACTTGTAAGGTGGGGGCCCAGCAAGATTCTACCTTGAGCACAAAGAGCACCGCCCATGGTCCCAATATGTGTTCACAGGACTGGTTAATTGTCCAGATCTGGACTCTGTCTTTATTGGGGTTTGGCTTCAGTCCCCTGGCCTTCTTTGGAGGAATACTATACCTACAGCATAACTGTAACCACAAGGGGGCAGCAGTGGTACCTGAGGAATGAAGCTCTTTCCCGCAGAGTTTATTTGTATCCAACTAAGTCACTGAGTCAGGTATTTGTGACGAAACGTTAGAAGATATATATTTATTTTTGACTATTGTGTTAATACGAGAGCACCCCCTGCAGGAGAGGAGTGGCGCGCATATGCGCTGACTACAGCAACTTACTCTCACTTAAAAAAGGAACAGCAGGGGGCACCCTCTCCTTCAGCAGTTTGACGAGCAGGGACAGACTCCACCGAGCTGCCCGCGTTTGTTTGTTTACGATTCAGTCACAGAAAGTCGATATAAAATTAGCAACTGTGTGTTTGTGTGTGTCATGAAATGAATCTTATTTTCAGCATCAGTGAACTGCTGTTGCTGCTGCTGCAGTGTGTCTGTCTCTGTCCTCCTTTCTCCTCTTCACACACACACACTGCCTGTCTTACTCCTCCCTCTATTTTCTTCTTTACACTCTAATTCCTTCATCCCTTTCCCTCTCTCTCTCTCTCTCTCTCTCCCTCCCTCTCTGTCGCTCTCCCTCTCCCTCACCCCTCACAGCACACTTTTGCTCACACTCAGACTCCAGTTCCTGCAGATAGAGGGAGGAGGAGAAATGAATGAGGTTCTCCTCTGTGAAGGTCCACAGAACTGTCAGGACACAGCAGGACGGTGGAGGAGAAAAGAAGAAGAAGAGGAGGAGGAGGAGGAGGAGTAAAGGAATACTGCAGTGACCAGCCAGATTCTACTCCCACCCCCCACCATCTCTCTCTCTTTCTCTCTCGCTCTTTGCTCTACTGCCTTCACTCCCCCACCTCCTCACCCCCTTGTCTTCTTCTACTTCACCCTCTCCTCTCCTCCTCTCTCCACTCTCCAGCTCTCCTCTTCTCTCCCCTATCCTCCAATTATACCATGAACCTTCCTGCTGCTTGTTGCTAAGGGGGGAGACCAGCCGGCTGTGGCAGCAGCGGAGAGGGAGTGGACCAGGCTTGATTTGGTTTTCCAAGGTAATGAAGGCTTCACACTATTGACAGCTGCTGTCAGGTGTCACTGATGTTGTGTCTCAGAGTGAGAGAGTGGTGATTTCCCAGGGTCTGTTCTGTCTGTTCTGTCTGTGGAGCCGTGCGGCGGCCGTTGTGCCCAACACTGTGTGAACTCTTTGGCAGTTTATTTAGTTTGTTTCAGTTGAATGGCTGCCTGTGGGTTTGTGTGTGTGTGT
The DNA here is from genome assembly GCA_016785265.1 of Paraplagusia blochii. Classification (NCBI taxonomy): domain Eukaryota; kingdom Metazoa; phylum Chordata; class Actinopteri; order Pleuronectiformes; family Cynoglossidae; genus Paraplagusia; species Paraplagusia blochii. The sequence goes on along the minus strand of JAFBJS010002247.1, from coordinate 176,040 downwards.
GTGTGGAGCCTCTGTGGTTTTGTGCATGGCCACTCATGAATTGACATTTCCAGGGTACATGTGCAACAGAGGTCATTTGGGTGCACTCCCATTAGGTTGTGTCCTCGTTTCCTGCGGCCTGAAGTTTGTCTTTCTGCTTGGACCAACTTTCATTTGCATGCGTGAGCAGCTCACAGAGGGAGGACACTGTTACAGCCCACTGTCACTCCTTATAGGTGAGGAGGAGGCATGTGGACATACTGTTGTTTTCTCTCAGATCCACTGTGCCTGTCTTTCTGTCTCTGTCTCTCAGTGTTTGTCCTGAAGTCAGGACAGATCAGTTGGTCTAAGTGTGCTAAGACTCTTCAGAGGGAGTCCAGGAGTGTTGGACAGTGTCGGCCGTGGCAGTAACAGTGGACGCGTGGATACAGTAATGCATTCACCATTGTCCAATACTGTCAGAGACCAGATGATGAAGCCACCTGGTCTTCAACCCGTCTCCTCTCCTGATCGTCCTTGTTCCCTGGAGTGATCTGGTGTTGAGATATTTTACGTGCTTGGTCTGTGAAGTCACCGGCCACATCATTAGGTACACTCAGGTTGGAACACATTTTGCTTTGAGGCATTGAGTCATAGACTAGAGAGACCAGATCCAATCATCTGACATATTGTTCACTGGTGACTGGACTGCATGTGCAGTGGCTGCAAGTTCATTAGCTGCACAACAACTATGAGGTCCACTGTTGGATGACCAGTACCTACACAGTCAGAATAGAATAGAATTGAATAGCATAGATCTTCATTGTTCATCTAGATGAAGAAAAATGACCTTCTGCTCATGAGACAAAACAAAACAGAACAGAAGACAGTTTAGTTCCACTGGGACCAAGACAGATTTCTACAACATTGATGAGAGTGAGTGTTTACATTAGGCCTGGGTGTTGATTCAAATTTCCTAAATTGATCCGATTCGATTCACAAGGGTTCGATTCGATTAAATTTACGATTTGCTTCGGTTTTCGATTCAGTTTTTGTCATATCAATTATAGTTCGATACCAGTGTTATTCTCAAAAGAATCAAAGCTAAAATTGAAACTTAATCCATTTGCTAATAAAAAATTTATTTTTTTACATTTATTTCCATCACAAATTTACTCAAGGCAGTCATATCATCATGCATTTTTTATTTACCATGACTTGACCCAAAATTACAAGGCAGATTTTAGATTTTAGTGCCATGTTGCTTTTACATTTGTTTTACGTGCGAGTGTGTTAACTCACATGTAACCACGTAAATACGTAATCACCTGTGGTGCATGAGCACATGTAAAGTTGTTGGGGAAAAGAAGGAAAAAAAAGATTGATTTTTGGATTTATGAATCGATATCGTCCTATAAACAAAAAAAAAATCGATTAAAATCGATTAATCGATTTTTTTAACCCAGCCCTAGTTTACATTGAATGGTAAAAAAGAACACTTAAGCCGTGGGGCCAGATGCAGCTGTTAGACATTTCAATTTGCCCAACAAATTTGTCTAAATTACACTATACATTTCTGTTGTCATTATCAGTCTGCTGGCAGCAGTGGTAACCTAGTGGATAAGGAAGCAGACCTAAGGAACCAAGTCTGCAAGGGTTTGTGTTTGAATCCACCAGCTGCCAGGTTTCCATTGAGGGGCTCTGATCATATCACCATCCCAACCCACATTACTTCCAGTGGACTCACCATCCATGGGAAGACTGACAATACGGGCAAGTGTGATTTAGTTGTGGCGACTACGGTCCCCTTGACCTAGCTCAGTGTTTCTCAAAGGGGCGGGACCCCTGAAGAGGTGCGGTGTGACCCTGGGGAACATTCTTTTTTTCCGCTGTACCACAATAAAGTGTAATTGCACATCCTTGTAAGTTGAACTATATCTCTTTTTTTAGTTTCTTTATGTTAACAAGGATACGATGCTATGCAGAGGTGTACCTAGAACTATTTTATAGACAAATGCTGTTATTTATAGTTGCGGCGGAGAGTGGGTGGTGGGGAGGGGGGTGCGCGAATTGTTTTCTTCTTGCTAGGGGGGGCCGTAACAGAAAATAATTGAGAAGCACTGACCTAGCTGGACAAGAAGATGAAGGTGAATAATTTAATTATCCTGCCTTTTTTCCTGCAATACCAGCATTTCCTCAACAGAAAGCAAAGAAAAGCAAAGATATTTCAGCCAATATCCATGACCTTAACACGTCAATAACACCTGACTCAGGCATGTTCAATAAACGGAATATTTGACACAGTGTAGTTATAATACTTGTAATGCAATCTAACATTCTAAAAACTTCTTCTTCCATCCATGTTAGAAACTTTTTCTGACTATTATAACGTAGTGTAATCCTAACCCAGCTGTCAAACCAAACATAACCTTAACCTGACTAACTTGACCCGTTTACCCCTAACTTGCAATACAGCACTTACACTGAAAAACCCAATGGTGAGGAAAGAAAGTACTGTTGATGACTGAAATGTGTTTTCTTTTATAGAATTGACTGAAATCATATTAAGTAATGGTTAAACCTGAGGGATCACCTGCCCATTCAATCAGTTAAATTACACTCCCTCTCCATTTCTAGGTCGTTAGCATTTACACCAAGTCCATGCGTTTGCACACATTCCCTCTGTGTCATGTGACTGGATAATTATACATGTGCATTGATCGGCACTTTGAACCTGCAGCTGTAGTGGCTGTTAGAGTCTTCATCCCCCTGATGAACGAGGCTCCTCTGTGTTTTCTCACCCTCACTAACTCATCACAGTCACTTTTCAAACTCTCGGACGACTGTTCCAGTGAATATTGAGGCCCGTTGAGCCGTGTGATTATTTTCCCCTCGGTGGCTTTATCCGTCTGCACGTGCTAAAAAATATGGCCGTGTTAAACTGCGTAATCCACATCCTCACTCTCTCTCTCTTCACTCCACATGATTAAAAGCCTAACAAATGCTTTCGGTCGTTTATTACACACAAGAAATCCTGTAATGGTTAAGTACAGACAGGGTTAAAGGGGGCGGTCAGAGCCCAGACAGGAGAGTAGATTATAGAAATCCTTAGTTAAACAGAATTAATTCTCTGGGGGGCGAGGAAGGTGCAGTCCATAGAGAAAGTGACGGGAGCTGTGTGGAGGTTGTAAATAAATCCTCTAAACAGCAGCTCTTAAAGTACGACGGCTGGAACAAAGGAGCGGAGCATTAATGTGCTGAGTGCAGGCATATCAACGCTAGCCATCGTGTTATTGCTGTAAATGGAGGCAACGCTTTCAAAAGTTCAACGTATAAAAACGTGGAGCAAAAGAGTGTGATCGCGTTGACCACGGTCAAACTATCAGGGGACCGTCTGGGTGAGATGCCAATCAACTTTGACCTCAGGTCAGAAATAGGAAAGTATTAATGTTCTTAGGGGTGGGGGCTTACTTTTGGGCTAACAGACCAACATAAGGGTACATTTTATTACTTGCATGCTGGTTTAATGCCGAACAAGACGTTTAAAGTTTAAAATATGAAAAAATTTTACTCATGGAATCAGTGTTTATATCTGAACACAGCAGGATCGCATTTTCAAACTCATTTCTTGTTCACAGGCCATTTATGGTTCAACAACAGACGCAATTTTGGTTAAAATGTTGTTTGTGAACTGAATTGCTCAAAAGGAGAAAGAGAAGTGTGTGACAACTGAGATTCCACTGTTTACAAAATGTATTAATGAAAACCTAAATTTATAAAAAAAAATGCAAAAAAACAAAAATTTTGAAATTAAAATGAAAAAAAAAGATTTGTCACGTTTGATGTCTGCTGTCATCCTGTGACATCAAAATGCATGAAAAAGAAGGATTGACATTGGTCTCTATACCTGGTACCGATTTTCTATCGACCAGAGTAGAATTTTGAAGTTTCTGGTCCACAAGCCTTATTTTATTTTTATTTATTTATTGATTAACTTTCAGTCTAATGGTATGGAGGGATTTACTGCTACACAGAAAAAGAAAATGAAAAGTTTAGCGTCCCATACAGGCTTTAGATTGTTTTAATTATTCATTGTGTTTCTCCTCACGTTGTCTTTACTGACTGTGTGTCTGTTACTGTGTTCACCTGGTCCATCTGTTTCCTCTCCAGGACTAAGTGAAAATGGCGGAGGGTTCCAGAGATCAGGCAGGAGCGGCGGCCACAGATCCTGAGGAGGATTCCCCAAATATGATTGTCTACAGAAAGGTAAGTCCAAGTATCTCTGTGTGTGTGTGTGTGTGTGTGTTTGAGTGATGGAACTGAAGTATAAATGGTGTTCGCTGTAGAGAAACGACTTGTAGACACCGTCCCGACAGCCCAGTGGTCTGTATCAGGGTGAGGTTTGACTGTCAGGTTTAACTTCTCTTCCACCTAAAGACACTGTGTACCATTTGGCTGCTGCAACCACCACCGTCTGACTAGACCTGTACGTCCTGTTCGCTTCAGTGGACAGTGTCCATACGCATGATGAGCATTCCAACCAGTTTACTCATAAATGAATTTTTCAGCATAGAAGTTAGGCTTTTTTATTTGAACACATTGCTGATATGGCTTGAGGAATTGAAGAAAGACGCACATCGTATCTTCTTCAACATTTTTCTTTTTTTTCCTTTTTTTTGGAAGTATATTCAACTTTTTATGCCAGTCACCTTTGCATAGACCAGGGATGTAACTTTTTATATTCCCAGGCCAAAATAAGCTTGACAAAGAATATAAATAATATGTTCAGTGATGAACCTATACATTTAAAGATAATCTGGCCTAGTTGATGTAGTACTGCCACTGCCAGGGTTATCAACCAAAATTACAGATTATTCATTTTAATGAATGAAACAGTATTGACATCGGTCAAAACCACACCTGTCACAATGTTTGATGACCTGGGTTGCACAAACCATCTGCCCACATTCCAGACGTCCGTCGTATTCTCACAGATCTAGCATAGCGGAAGAGACAATCAGTTAACTTATAGTTAAGTTTAACCACTACTAGGTGAAAATGAATAATTTTCCACAAGACACCTGATCGTCTTTCACGGCAAACTAATGTGCCACAGCACAGGGGTTAGGTGTCACTGTAATTATCTTGTGTCCACCTCCCGTCTTACAGCAATTGTCAGATTGGTTGGAGGACGGAGTGGGAATGCTGTGTGTGCGTGTGTCTGTGTGTGTGTGTGTGTGTGCTGCATTGGTGACTAATTATGTGGATCTTCATCTGGAAGGAAGTGACTGATTCTCCAAGGCTATAGGACTGGAATCAGCCAATGAGGAGGTGGTTGTTACACGGCAGACTATGAATAGATCATTATTTCGCCGCCGGTCCTGTTGACACCACTCGATAGCATTAAAAAAATATCATTGATCTGAGTTGATTCAGAGAACTCGCTGTTACCGCTAAGTACTGCTGTCAGTGGAAGGAAAATAAAGGCACACAGTCGACAGTGGACTGCTCATATTAATGATCCGCTCATAGCTACACTGGATGGTTCCAAAGACCTGGGAAGAAACAATGTGATGTCATATTTTCTGAGCAATAAGTCGCATTAGCCATAAAAATGCAGAAAAGAGAAAAAAACACGTATAAGTCATTCCAGAGCAGAGGTGTCCACACTTTTTTTGTCTTGTGAGCTTCTTTTCAAATGACCAGGTTGAAGGGATCTATCTAGAATAATAGCTCTAAATATATCTACCTATATAAAGTGGACATCGTATTCTCTACATTATATTATAAATATGTTATAGTGTCTGACTCAATAAGTATTTAGATGATTCTCACTTTAGCCCAGCGATTAGCATCTTGAAATAGAATTACATTTCTAGTTTCTAGTTAAGATCTACCAACACTCCTTTGGAGATCTACTGGTATAACCTGATCTACCTATTGGGCACTGCAGCTCCCGAGTATATCAGACCAGGCCAGACCAGTACTGGTAGCCAAGTCTTGAGTGACCTCTAGCAGCTGTCTGTGTAAAAATTAAAGACATGTAAAATAATTATATTTTAACATATATGTTGCTCACTGGTGCCTAAATGAAATGGCAGGAAGTCAACTGCTAAAAGGCGCTGCCATGCTCAGTGGTAATCTGGCAGTGGATGGATTCAAACCTGAGAACCCCCCAGACCCAAGTCTGGGTCCTTAACCACTAGGCCATCACTGCCACACTGAAGTGATAAAAAAAGTCCTATAATCTGTGGTCTGTGCATTACCTGGTTCTGTTGTCCGGACCTACAAACACTGATAAGTCCCATCCTGTGGCTGGGCCTGTGTGCTGTGAACTGACTGTCAGGCATCAGCAGAAGGCAGCACAAAGGCAGGAGGAAGTGCATCGCCAGCAACAATTCATTGCTCTTTTATAAATACAATACACAAGCTGCTAGAGTAGCAGCTGGCAACTGCAGTCCCTTCAAGTCTTTGCCAGAGAGAAATAATAATCAATGAGCCACTCAGAGCTGTCACTACCAATAGAAAAGTAGATTTTTCTCTCGTCTGTCTTCTCCCAGGAAACCAGCTGTCATGACAAATAACACACCAGTGTCCAAAACATATTTATATGAAACGTTCCCGCCGTTTGTCCCGCGCAGTATTTTATTCATTCATTATTTATGCGGCGTAATCTGCGATGCGGATGCATCGAGGAAACATGTTGTCATGAGACGTGTGTTTCTGGAAGCCTTTATGGATCATTTCATGGATTTCACAGTGCATCATCATTATGTAATGTCTGGGAGGAGGGGAGGTTGTTTAAGAGACTTGTTTTTCCTTGCCAGGCTGCTGCTGCTTGGGGGCAAATCTTATGTTCTTGTCATGCAAAGTGACAAGGGGAAGCGGTGACTCAAGATCGACGGGACGAATTGACGCCCCGGACATGGGTTTCAAAGTGTTTCTATCAGAATGGAAACTATGGAGGTGAAGTCAGGACATGAGCGTTCATCTGTAGAGGACACGTTAGTAGTTAGACTGGGGATGTAAATTCGGAACATGGGATTTGGAATAAGTTTTTTGGCTTCCTGTTTGGAACTGAGAGCAAAAGGGTAATGGGTAACATGAACAGCTGTCATGGTTACTTCACGTCATCTTCATCTCTATGCCTAATGACAGAAGAAGAAGAGAGAGTGGTGTAATAACCCAGTATAGATGCTCTGTCACCATCACTTCCACACCATGTTGTTACGGCATAAACACCTCTCAAGTTTGGATACATATTGTAAATATTCTTTTATGTCAAGACTCACAAAGAGAGGCTACCAATGGGCATGGAAACTTTTTATTTCAGGCTCTGGTCACTCAAGGCCCCTCCAGTTGGTGGTGCTTTGGACAACTATGCTAACTCTCTTATTTTTCTGACATGATTTAATCAAAAAGTCATTAGTGATGACTTTAGTCTACTAAAGAGTAATCAGTGGCTAACATTTGTTTTCCTTCTAAAATGTATCCATACATACAGTTATCCATTCCTCCATTCCTCCATCCATCCATCGATCCATCCATCCATCCATTCATCCCTTCATCCACCCAACCATCCATCCATCCATTCATCCATCCAATCATCCATCCAACCATCCATTCATCCCTTCATCCATCCATCCAACCATCCATCCATCCATCCATCCATCCAACCATCCCTTCATCCGTCCATTCATCCATTCATCCCTTCATCCATCCATCCAACCATCCATTCATCCCTTCATCCATCCATCCATTCATCCCTTCATCCATCCATCCATCCCTTCATCCATCCATCCAACCATCCATCCATCCATCCATCCATCCAACCATCCCTTCATCCATCCATTCATCCATTCATCCCTTCATCCATCCATCCAACCATCCATTCATCCCTTCATCCATCCATCCATCCATTCATCCCTTCATCCATCCATCCAACCATCCATAATTAATTCATACAGCTGTCCAACCATCCATTCATCCCTTCATCCATCCATCCATCCATTCATCCCTTCATCCATCCATCCAACCATCC
>JAFBJS010002247.1:137504-167954 GCA_016785265.1 Paraplagusia blochii | reverse complement strand
TTTTTTTTTTTTTTGTCGTTGAATCAACTTGAAGAATGTGCGTGGGCCTGTTTGTGACAGAGTCTGATCGTAAATATTTTGGCGACAGACTTTGGGAGCGGCCGTGTGAGTGTGGCGTGAGGATCGGTTGACGGGATTGTTGTCGTAGATTAGAGTACGATGACCCGGCATCAGATAATCATTAACAGGTTATGTGTGATTTATTTACATATCCACATACATATATATACTGTATATACATATATATGGTATACAACCTGTCTCTTATACACATCTGAAGGGATTTGCAGGGTCCCCGGAGACTGAGCTCATGTCTACCTGTCTGTCTGTCCATCTGTCCATCCAACAACCAATCCATCCATTTAATTATCTATCCATTTATCTATCTTACCATCCATCCATCCATGCATCCATCTTTGTTCCAATCAATCAATCCATCAATTTATTAATCTATCATCCATCCATCTAACCATCCTTTCATCATACATCTATCCTACCATCCATCCTTCATTCTTCCCATCCATCCATCCTTCCATCCATCCATCCATCCATTCCTCCATCCATCCATCCATTCATCCATCCAACCATCTATCGAACCATCCATTCATCCATCCATCCAACCCTTCATCCATCCATCCAACCATCCATTCATCCCTTCATCCATCCATCCATCCATTCATCCCTTCATCCATCCATCCATCCATTCATCCATTCATCCCTTCATCCATCCATCCATTCATCCCTTCATCCATCCATCCACCCATCCATCCATCCATCCATCCATCCATCCATCCATCCAATCATCCATCCATCCATTCATCCATCCAACCATCTATCGAACCATCCATTCATCCATCCATCCAACCATCCATTCATCCATCCAACCATCCATTCATCCCTTCATCCATCCATCCATCCATCTATTCATTCATCCATTCATCCAACCATCCATCCATCCATCCAACCATCCATTCATCCCACCATCCATTCATCCCACCATCCATTCATCCCTCCATCCATCCATCCATCCATCCATCCATCCATCCATTCATCCATTCATCCATTCATCTATCCATCCATTTTCATCCATGTTTCAGTTTGCCTGGAGTACTGTCACTCCAGTAAACCTGTATCCATAATACTCAGCAGTACTTCCTTCAATAGATGCTGCCATGACATGAACGTAGTGTCGATTTTATGATAAGACGTCAAACATCTGACACTGCAGTGCTTTGGAGCAGTGGTGGTTAAGTAACTGGACTTGGGTCCAGAGGGTTTCCGGTTCGAATCTGCCAGGCTGCTGCTGAGTTTCTCTGATCGTGGCATCCCACACATACTTCCCTACTGACCGCTCCACGGGCGATCAAAGCTGCATACAGTTCACTTTGATGGGTTAAATGCAGGGGTCAGATCTTGTTGTGTGCAGTGGTGTGGATCACAATGGCAAGGAGTTTGATTGCGTGTTTCCTTTCCTTTCCTTTCCTTTCCTTCCTACCTTCCTTCCACTGCTGTGCTGATGCAGCTTTTTTCTCCAATTAAACTTCTACAGGAGCCACTGGAAGACCGAAAGGTTGGGAGGAAGTAGAGAACAGATTTTAGTTTAACTGACGCAGCATGGATAGTACTTATGTTCTTGGAAAATCTTAGCTGGAGATGTAAAAGAGACTAAATGACACAGAGGAGCCGCTGGAGAGCCAAGGGCAGAGAGTCCATGGCCTCTGGTGTCAGTGGGTGGGCATTTCAGGATGATGGAGCAGAACTGCTCACCGAGATGGAGGCAGATGGCAATAAATTATGGTTGTCACCACTTAAAATCTACCATACATGACACAACATTTTCAGAGCAATAAACATGGGTTTTCTAGTATGATCATTTCTGGTTGGGCTCACCAACCACAGGAAGGCTCAAAGTGGAGCAGTGTGATTTGGGTGGCAGTTGTGAAGACTGTTGTCCCTGAGACTCGATAAAGGATAAGAGGATGAAGATCAATGAATGAAAAATGTAATATTTAGTGTGTAATTTAAATTATTCATGTTGCATTTAATTTTTGCTAAGCCAAACATTTTAGCATTTTTGGCTAATGTTTAGTTGTCTTGCTGCTAATGTTTAGTTTTGTAGACAAATGTTTCATGGTTTTTCAGTAGACTTGTAGACAATTTCAACTAGATGAATAGAATTTTGTTTGAAGTGAAGCACAGAAGGTGGAGGTGTTGACCATAAATGACCTTAAAGAAAATACACTCATTAATTTATTTTTGCATTTTTCTAAGTCCTAAAGAGTACATTACAGACTTACAGACAGAATTTAAAGTTTGATGTCTACCCACAGTATAGTGGTGATAATTTAACCTGTCACAACCCCACTAGCATTTAGCCTCAGCACCTGTTCTCTTGGTGAAAATAAAGTACAGTGTGGGCTGTGTTTTTTTTGTAGAAAAGCAGTAATGTGTATATCATCTGTATCTGAACATCTGCATTAATGTGTTGGAGAACACGGTGTGTGATCCATTAGTGAGGCTGCGTCCTGTGAAGAGGCTGAGATTATCTGTGAAGTGTAGGTGCAGTGGCCATGGCCTGTTACCTGGTTGTCTACCCTCTCTGTGGCAACAAGGAGAAAAGCGAATAAAACTGAAAAGATGGGAAAACTTGTGTGAAGTTATATATATATATATATATATATATATATAACTATATATATATATATATATATATATAATTATATTATATACACCTTGTGCTGAGATACAGCTTGTGGTGGAGATGTGGTGGAGCGTGTGCTATGATGTGATGCTAAGAATGAGTAGAAGCCCAGATATAAGTCTGAAGAATTCAAATATTTTATTTATTGGACTGAGATTTGACAATTCATGACATTGTATTTGTGTGTTCAAAAATAATCTGTACCAGAATGTGGGATTTTGCTGGTAAAAATGCTGGTCCTGCTATGGTCAAAAATATTTAATACAATTAATCCCTTGATAACAAAAAAGTTTCCTGCTCTGCTTAATTTGTAGATTCATTATTCTACAATAGTGACTAATAACCGATTTGTTAAGCTTGGACTTTTGACAGTTATTTTTAGTAAAGACAAAATGGCCTTCTTTTTTTGCCGTGTTGGGAGAAAGTCATTGTCTGTTCACCTGTTTATTAATTTCACTTGGACCTGAAAAAAACACTGCAACGTTTTAGTATTTTTTTAATGTGAGTCTATAGGGAAAGCAAAGGCAGAAGTAAAATCACTGTTCTTTACACTCCAGTTTGACGGGCCGGATCTGGGCCCCGGGCCTTAGTTTGCCCATGTCAGTCAGCCCTTTACTGTGACGTAGATATGATTGTTTTGTTCTTTTCTTTGGAATACTCTGAGTATCAGAATGTTTAAAAAAAAGTCATTCCCATTTTCTGACTGTTATTCTGTCTCTTATCTCTGTACATTTCTCTCGATTGAAGTGAAATATCTATTCAGTATGTGTGTATATGCACACAAACACACATATATATGTTTATATACATATATTTATATGAGTCTATATTTATGTATATGGGAATGTGTGGTGCTGTCGACGCTCCATCTGTGCAGTGAGTCAGAACAGTAAACCGTCTTCTTAGTCTTGTGCCAGTGGGGACTTTTGTGTCAGTCGTCTGACGGTGTACCAGTGCAGCCCTTTCTTTCCAGTCCGCCAGCGTCCCTGTCCATATTGAAGAAATTATGTCCCATTTTATTCATATGATTGGATTAATCAGCTCAGTTCCCGTCGGAGCATTAGCTGCAGCAGATGCTTCCTATTTGTTCAGATTTGAGGAAACATTTTGTGGTCCTGTGGTTCTAAGGCAGGGTTTGAGGCTGGTTCAGTGGACAAATCTGTGTTGGTAAAAAATGTCCAGCTGAAGTCTCTGCCAGTGCAGAGGATGATGAATAAGAGACAAATAGTCTTTTTTCAATTCATCAGAAAGTGCAAACAAGAAACAAAGTGTTGGACTTGAGTCGACGGTTTTAATGCCTTTTATGACTTTGGTAATTCATGTTTTCAATCACCTTCTACCGCGGTGGTTGTTTTTCAGCTCAGTATTTTTGCAGCTACATTTCTCTTTGTTCTGTTTGTGGCAGATTAATAATTGAAGTTCGTTCCCAGTGTTCTATGTCAGGGGGAACATAACTAGTCCTCAGGGGACATTTTATTCTGCAATTTATTTATTCATAACCAACACACTTTTCAACATTACTTGGTGTTTCAACCAGTGTGTGAGCTCTTATTAAGAGGAGAACAGAGGAGGTGCAAACCAGAGATGCCTTCATTTAAAAACACTCTTTACTCTCTCTGATCTTCGTATTTGCATATGTATATCCGTGGGATGGAGGTGCAGGATAGTGAAGGTTGGCTCTTCTAGCAGAACCTTTTTGGTGACTAACAAATCTGAACCCTTCCTCATCACCACCTGGTACTGGATGAATTTAACAGACTTCACTTTGGTCGTAAACAATGACTGGTTTTAACCTTGTGTTTATTTGCAGTGTAATTCTTAAAGCCAAAAATACTCTGATAGTGGCAAGGATTATTGGCTCTAAAGTTTTTATATAGTGAGGATGTCAAACTCCTGGCCAGTGGACCAGATCTGGGCCTTTAAGCACCAACATCCGTCCCATAACTAGGTGTCAGTAATAACTAAATGTTGCTCTTGAGGTGAGTGTTTTTTGTCAAGCTAGATTTAGAAATTAAATAACTTGAAAGGAAAACTTTCACTTAATGTTTGTACTCTTGTTACATTCAGTATTTAAATATTCCAGGTTTTTATGCATTAATCTTAGCACACCATCCTAAAGGGTGTGGTTGTTGTGTTTTATTAAACTTGGAACTGACTAACAGTTTATTCCATATACTACACAGAGTATCAATTAAAACATTACATCATCCTTTTTGGCCCCAGAGGACCAGGAAATTCACCAGGACAATATGAGAGTCAACATTTTTAGTGCAGTAATTGCTGGAGAAAATCACAGTGCTGTACATATATGTACACGTTCTATCGCCGTTTTTTTTTTTTTTTTTCTAGTTCTATTTCTTCATATCTTTGGTTCAATCTGGGCTTTTTGCAATGTTCATTTCACTGTCAAGGCACTTATAGGACATGTAAGAAATGAAGAATCTTGACTCTTGAATATAAATCAAAGCCAGGACATTAGGCTGATGATCTGAAGTTGGTGGAATAAATACCGGCTTCTTGAGTGGCAGCAGCAGCAGATTTACCAATGACTGTCAAGGATTATTTCATCTCTTACCACAGCAGAGACTTACAGCAGGCCTTTGAAGGTCTATAAAAGCTGGAGCTCTGAGATGCTGGCCTGACTCCCTTGGTTCCTTAACAGCTCTGTGCTCTTTCTAACATGGCCTCTGCTGTCTCTCTACTCTCCCCTTAACAACCCACCTCCGTGCGAGGTGTCCAGGGCCCCACGATCCTCAGTTCCTCTGAGCACTTAAGATAGCCCAGTCCAGCTGAATGTTTTGGATATCACCGCTGCAGCTGTGGGGATGAGCGCTCCCAATGCTTTATCATATATGACCGTTTTAACACTGCTTCCACTTGCACCATGGGAGTCTTTATCTGAGGCGCTGGTACGAGCTCAACTATCAAGGTCACGCTGAACCCGGTGTGACTGTACATGCTAAGTGCCCGTGTGGGCTGTTTCCCTAGTCGGGTCACACCAAGATGTAACCGGAGCAGCAGTCCATTTCTTAGGGGACCATTTGCCTCCTGCTGATGGTTTGTTGCACATTAACAATCCTGGGAGTCCCGGGAATTATAAATTGTAATGGGATAATATTCTGAGTGTTTGGATAGGCTGAGCAATGTGTTGACAGGATAATTCACCCCATCCACTGAGAATCACTGTGACTGCAGAAAAATACTATTCCTGCACTGAGTCAAGGCTTTGCTGTCCCTGAATTTTCTACATTAATCTATATAAATGCCTCTAACTTTGTTGTGCCTTTTTTGACTCATGACACACAATGGGGAAAAAAAATTCCCATGGCTCCAAAAGAAAGATGTTTCTGTTTCAGTTTTGTGAATACCCGGCCTGTTTAGTTGAACACAACTCCAATAGGCTCACAGGAATTTAAGAAAGACATACACCACACATCCTTCAATAGAGTCTATCTTCTTCTTTAGTTTTTTTTTAGCCTTCTACCACAACCTACTGGAACATCATGTAATTGTTTTACTGGTCATTTTCACGTAAAGGAAGACAGATTACAGGAGGTCTTTGACTAAGGCTGTCCAAGCTTTGTCACTGCATTGTAACATGAACTTACATACTTTTCAATGACACTTACTTACAAAACCTAACGCACTGGTAAAATAAAAAAATAAGCCTGAAAAAACTGAAAAACTAGGAACATTTCTGTGTACTCGGTGATGATAGATACAAGTGGCAGTGGTTAAAGCAGCAGACTTCGGTCAGGGAAGGACCCAATCCACTAACTGCCAGGTTGCCTCTGAGGGTTCTGAGCAAAGCTCTGCCTCCACCCACCATAGGCGTAGCCATGGGTGGGCCCGGGTGGGCCCACTTTTCAGTCAGGCCCGCCCCATCCAATGAGAGGGCTGATCAAACTTGGCTATAATACTTTGGAGTTTGCCCACTCTAATTTGTTCTGAGCCCACCCATTTTATGGGTCCTGGTTACGCCCCTGCCACCCACATGACCTTCAGTTGGTCCAGGGGTGTCCAAACTGTTCCACAAAGGGCCGGTGTGGCTGCTGGAATTTGTTCCAACCAACCAAGAGCACATAGCTTGACCAATCAGGTGTCTGATGACTGTGATCAGTTGATTAAACCTGTCAACTCAGGTGTGCTGCTGCTTGGTTGGAACAAAAACCTTCAGCCACAGTGGCCCTTTGTGGAACAGTTTGGACACCCCTGAGTTGGTCTCACCACCCACAGGAATGCTCACAGTATAGAGTAGTGTGATTTGGGTGGCAGTCATGGAGCCTGCTGCCCCTCGCACCCAGTAAAGCATAAGAGGATGAAGATGGATGAATTAATCATGAGAAAAAATTATGAGGCTTGAACAGTGCTTCCTGCAGGGATTTGTAGGAATTACACTTTCTGCATTTAGTGCCTTATTACTATGCTGTGAATAGCCTTCATGGACTGTGTCGATAAAATGAGGACATTCCGCTGAGAGGGGATAAAAATCTCATTAACACTCTAATGTAAACAGCAGCGAGTAAACATTTGCAAGTTTAAGGTCGAGGATGATCAAGGATAAACTCTCATGTTGCCATGTGCAGTAAATGCTAATGGCCTATTGGAGCCGGCTCTGACATTAGTTTGCTAAAAGCTGTTGTTGCTCGGGGCAGCAGGTTGACGCTGACATGTTTGACAGCAGTGACTCACTGGGCAAATCTACAGCCCTGTGGCAGTGATGACACAGTGGATTAGTGAAAAACAAACAGGATTTTCTGCAGCCCCACTGCAGTTTTGTCACATTTTCCCAAACAGATGTCTTTAAAACAACATTCTAAATACCAGCCTCGAAATTTGGCGTTTTGTCAAGTATACACAAGGGTTCAAGTGGTTACACAGGCAAAAACACAAGTCCAATATAGAGGCTGTCAAGTAGGAATGAAAGGGGGTTGAACATTGTAGCAGAAGACTGGTAAACCTGTAGGATCTGAGTCAGGAGTCAGACAAAAAAAAAATGAAAAGTCAGCTTTGCATTGAAAGCACCAGATGGAGCTCTTCCTTTTCTGGGATGAAGTTGCCAGGTCTAAACACAGACTCAGGTAGGAGGCTGACAGGTGACATCTGCTGACTGCTGTGTTCTAGCAGTTTGTTTGATTAAAAAGGTGGGACTGGGCCCAAATAAAGCACAAGGAAGTCAGTGAGAGTGAGCTCAGCATCTGGGCTCTGGTCACAGAGGAGGAGAGTCTGAGGAGACGAGAGCAACAACAACAACAAGGCGCTCAACGCCCACGGCCTGTGTTTTTACTCATGCAGCTAATTATGTCTTTGAATATTAGGCCAATAAATAACAGGAGAATACGTTTTCCCCCAATTGTTGCGGGGCCTATGTTTTGTTTATATCCTAATGGACACAAGACAAACGTATTTGTTCAGCAAAAACCACAGAAGAAGAGAAGGAATAATCAGAGGTTTACTGAACTAACAGTTGGGCTCAATGTGGCCAAAAGGATTAGATTTTTTATGTAAGCAGGGATATTGCTCTGAGACGTCAAGATGTTTGTCTAAATCAGTGGTTCTCAACCCACTCTCACGTCCCACTCTCATAGAATGCAAACCAAGCAAATTCATTTTCTAAAAAAAAAAACACTTTTTTTAACATACTCATTTTATTCAGCAGAGTGTATCTTTCAAAATAAGAGATTTTGTAAAATCAAACACATCATGCTGAAAAGTTGATTCACATTATTTTGATTTATGACCACCTGTTTGTGACCCATTTTTGGGGAGGGACCCACCAGTTGAGAACCACTGGTCTAAAGAGAATTGTGTTCTGTGGTATCGTCGATGGTTTAACCCCCCCACTGGACCAGCAGAAGGAGAGGAAAATGCTTTCAGTTTTGACAAAATTATATTTGGAACTTCAGTGGGAGAAAATCTGAGGACTGGTCACCTGATAATGGCTCAGCCTGTGAATGCTTCATTAGACATCATTTTCCCTGTTCGGAAACTATAACGGAATATCTTTGGTATTTACTGTACATGAGGATTCCAAAAAGAGGATTTTATCTTAATTGGAAGAGAGAGGGAGAGGAAGTAGGTGGAAGTTCTAACATACACTACTAATAATACTGTTCACACTGTTGATTGGTATGATGAAGGTGATGATGCTAATAATACAGTTGATGATCGAAATTATAATGAAGACTAGACGTGGATGAAAATGATGAAGGTTACTTTAATGATGAGGAGGATAACGATAATGTTGACAATGATGATGAAGATGATGGCGCTGATAATGATAATAGCAGCCATAGAAAAATGTATTTTCTTACAGCAGCCTGAGGCTCAGAGAACGGCAGGCAGGACACAGTGAGCTCTGAAGATGGAGCGCACTCTGCAGGATTGGTGTGAACCTCCGTGTAATTGTCGCTGGGTTCACACTGAGGCATAGATGAGTCACCCAGGTCCTGAATGTTAATCATCCAGGACAACCAGACTATGGACCTGTCAGAAGAGACATGGGACCATCTGGCTCCTCTCCACAACATGAAATTCATCCTCCTCCACCTTGATTCATATCAGAACACCCTGACTTTGGTACCGTGTCCCTTAGGACTCATTCAGTTATGCTGATTGAGTAGCAGAGTTTTGTGACACCTCTGTGACTTTTCAGTAATAATCATTAAAGTACTAATCAATCAGTAATAATCTCCACTAGGTCCAGCACTCCATCTGTGACGCAGCCTCCTCTTCATCACAAGGGTGGTGTTTCAACAGAATGACTGAGCTTTAAAGCTGGTAATAAATATGAGCATCGAGCAGGATTAGAGCAGGGTGAAGGCAGCAGCAGTCGTACTGTGTACTACGGTTGGTAACAGGGGTGATGGAGGTGGAGAAGGCCTGTGGGGGCAGCGGGCAGGGGGCAGGCGGGAGGGGTGGGGATTCTCTGTAATCCAACATGACATGGTCCTTAGAAAGGCATGTATGTGATTCTCCTTCCTGAATCAGAGCTGTGGCTCTGGATTGAGGAGAGAAGAGTTAATGAGGGGTGTGTGTGTGTGTGTTCAGTTTTTCTCAAAGTTAACATTTAAAAACGAGTTCACAGTCATTTCCACCTTTTAATACTTTTATTTCTACTTAAACTTTGGTTATTGTTTACACTTTAGGTCTTTTTTATCACATTTAAGTGGGAGTAAATTTCATCTTGCCTGCTTGGGCAGCAGTCTCCACCACTGCCACCCAAATCACACTGCATCATACTGCCAGCCTTCCTTCGGGTTTGAAGTTGGAAGTGATGTGGGTCTGGATATTGCTCTGCTCAGAGCAGCTCAGTGACAACCTGACTGATTGAAAGTCGACTTGAAACGTTAGATCAACAGATCCCGGTGAACAAAAACACACAATTTAGTGTAATGGCCTTCATTAATGGCTAACTTCAAAACTCACACGGCTTCTGAAGAGGTTCACAAACAACAGTAAAAGTATCCAGTTCATTTATTTTTCTTCACTTGCAAACTCCCTCGTGGTCCCTCTGGGAATCAAACACAGGACTCTCTGCTCTCTGCTTCAGAGGCAGACATGCTGCCCTATGGAATAACACTGTACCTGCTAATTCAGTGTGACGCGGTTGTTAAGTGTGACAGAAGGCCTTATGGTAAACAGTTTCATCTTTGTTTGCGCTCCAGTCACTGTAACATTGCTTCTCGCCAGATAACTCTCTCAAGGGCTAAGTCATGATGCTGGGGAAGTTCTGTACAAAAGTCCTTATCAGCGGAAAAGCTGCTTTCCTGATGGAAATCCTTTTGTTAAGGACAGATAACACATTTAAAGAAGGGTTTGGCGTGGACTTTTTGCGCATCATATTCCATTAATTAATAATGATCCAGATTCGGGAAGAAGCTCCATTAGCACTTTATCTTTTTGCATAAAACAGGTCATGACTTTTTTGTGCAATCAGTGCCTGGGGCTTGGCAACGTTTTTATTTAAATAATGCAACATTGCTTATTGATCCTATTTAGGGCAAAACTGATTGTGAAGCACAACATAATAGTCATGATCTTTTTCATGAAACAAAATCACTTTACAAATAAGTAAAGAGTTCTATTGACAGAAATTGATTTTCTTATGTTTATAGATTCTTTCATTTTATATAGCATCCCAACTATGGGTTCAAGGACCCCTGTGGGGGTTTTTTATTGGTCAAAATGTTATTTTGATCTCATTTTTATCATCTTGTTTTTATCATCTTCCTTTGGTTTGTCTTTAATCAACCCTTAATCCCACAATTTATTTTCATGCAAAATTGTGACATTGTGATTCACACCACTGCACACAACGAAATGTCACCTCTGCATTTAACCCATCACCAAAGTGAACAGTGGGCAGCTTTGAGCGCCCGGGGAGCAGTGAGTGGGGACCTCAGTAGTAACTTGGCGTTAGGGGGATTCAAACCAGGGGCCTTGCGATCCCTCATCCGCTTCATTAACCACTAAGCCACCAACTGCCCCAAAATAGGAAATACAGCTTAAAACAGGGAAAAATAGAAATTCTAAAGGGTAGAATGCTCCAAAAACAGCACTGAACAAAATATATTAAGACTTCTAAACCATATGAAATAAAAATATACATTGAACATTTTTATAAAAGTCACTTGGTTTTGCAGGGAAAAGGTTGTTGATGTCCAAATGGTTTGGGTGCACAAAAGGAGACACTTATGAAATTTTGAAATATGTTGAGATGAAATATACCAAAGCATCAATGCCTGTTCAATAATTCAATGGGGTGTGACCATGAGGTTGCAAATTCTGGCATTGCAGATATAATATATAACCCATTTTTTTAGCTTCCCCTGAGGTGAGGGGATAAAAAATTTATGAGCAAATTTGGTCACTGTCTGGGAGTGCATTAGCTCTCAATGAAGCCGGTCTGTTGACATCATAGACAATCATCCTGCAGTGAGTGAAGATTTAATGCCGTAAAATGGCCGACTGTAGCGCTCAGCCTTTACTCCTTATTGATTCTGTCACTCGGTCAGTTAGCCGACCTTTAAGGTAGCGGTGCCTGAAACAAATCCTCATATTAAACACATTTGTTTCCCTGTCATGCATCTTGGGTCCTGGCCGGTCACTGCAGGCCTCATTCCGCTTCATTAAAAAATGATTAGAGGCTGATAATAGGACAAGTGTTGCGTGAGGGTTCGGATAAATGTGTGACAAAGGCCAGCGCTGCTGACATCTGTTCTGTGTGGGTTTATTTCAGGAAGATGTCGTTCCCATTGAGACTGGGAGCAAAGCACATTACAGGTTTGTGGCGCTCCCTGCTGCCCCGCGGTGCTATGAGATGAGATTTTCCCTCCACGTGTCGGCCGTGCTGCTGAATTTCATTACCTGTATCTGTGAGTTGAACATAACAAGGGCTGTATCGCCAGCATCAGAAACCTGTCACCCAGCAAGAACAGAGTTGTTTTTATGGGGCCAAGGAAAATATCCTTCTTGTTTTTTTTTTTACATAGGAGCGGCGCTCAGCGGCTGATAGCAGGTTTGGCCCATGTGAGTTATGTCGAGTTGGTCAGGAGACACATTTCCCCTCTCGCCCTTCTCCCCTCTCGTCCCTTTGCTCTTTTATAACAGGCCTTTTCACTTAGTTGGTCTCTTGTCACACTCCCTTTCCCTAAAAGCCCGTCAGCATCCTTACACTCACAGCGAGAAGCAGCAAAGGTAATGGGGATGTCAGGTCTGTGGAAAGAGAAATGCGAGTGTGTGACAGTTGTACTGTTGGGTGAGGAGAGGAGGGTAGAAGAAGGGCGGGCGGGGATGAAGCTAAATGATACACAGTGGAGCTATAAACATCCACTCTTAGAGTAGCTGTGACAGGAAATCTATGCATCCTGAAAGGTCAAGGGCCTTTACTCACTGATTGCATATGAGCTTGGTCTGATACAAGGAAGAAAGCCGAGTTTCACAACAGTTCTGGTCATAGATGGGTATGAAATGACCCAAAGGCTTTAACCTCAACAAACGTCAATCAATTCCACGGCCAGGAAGATAATATTTATGTTTATATGTCATCATACATACATATTCTACATATTTCTCACCAGGTTAAGGTCTCATTAAGATTCACAATCAATTTTACCCAAGAACCTCAGACTACAAGTGAAGACCAATTAACTTACACACAGCTACTTTTGGATTAATATGATTACAATCTATTTATTTGACAGTTGTTTTAGACATGTTGGTCATGATCATTAAATCAACAACAGGAATCATTTAAAAAAAATCACTCCTAAGAGAACTATTGTCATTTTGCATGAATAAAAACAAATGAATTAGCCCAAATACGGATCCTAGAGGAACATCACATTGCTATTAGTGACGGACAATTGGCTATAGATACATTTTGTGTCTCATTTGAGATTATCCTTTTTCTCTATGGGTGCAATTATGATACTTTCATACTAATGTCCTCTAAGTAGCATTACGTCAATGGTTATTGTTTATATGCCATTAAAGCAGTGCAATGATAATAATAATAATACATTTTATTTATAATGCACCTTCCATTTCTGGGATCTCAAAGTGCTACAGACATAAAGGTATAAAAATATATCACAGTGAATAGATTTGGACTGTAGCTACTGACAGTTGTACACAGTCTGGAATAAGAAGGTTTTTAGGCCTTTTCAAAAGAGTCAGTGTTCTGGCTAGCTCTTAAGCAAGGTGGAAGGCAGTTCCACAGGTGTAGAGCAGCAGAGCAAAAGGCCCAGGATCCCATGGTGGAGAGTCTGGTCCTTGGAACCTTGAGGAGATGGGTTTCTGTAGATCTGAGGGTGCGAGTGATGGACTGTAGGGCGATGGTGCGTGTTCATAAATACATTTGTGGGTTAGCAGAAGAATTTTGTAATTGATCCAGGATGAAATTGGGAGTCAGTGGAGCGACTGCAGGTTGGGGGTGATGTGTCCATATTAAGGGACTCTCTTCAGGACCCTGGCAGCACTTTTGTATGTACTGTAGCTTTTGGATGTTTTTTCCAGGTATCCTGATGAAGAATCTGTTGCAGTAGTCCAGTCTGGAGGTAATAAAAGCATGGGCCAGTTGTTCTGCTGCTTGGTGGGATAGAGTGGGATGGTCACACCTTTTTGGACAGAAACTGCTCCTGATGTTAATGAGCAGTTTTCTTGTCACATGTCCAGATGTGAATGGCAGTCATTGTTACACTGGTCTAGAGAAACCTACTCTGGTATTGATGAACAGGTAAACTTCATAGGAGGGGATCTCAAGGCAGAATAGTCTGTAGACCTTACCCTCTATTCAAGGTTGGTTGTTCTAGATGGACATAGATGGCTTCCTTTACTCCTCTCTCAAACCATCTGTCCTCCTTGTCCAAAATATGCACTTCTGAGTCCTTGAAAGAGTGTCCCTTTTCATTGAGGTGGAGATAAGCTGCAGAGTCCTGTCCTGATGTGGTCGTCCTCCTGTGCTGGGCCATGTGTTGAGGAGTGGTTGTTTGGTCTCCCCAATATACAGATCTGAAGACACTTCACTGCACTGAACTGCATAGACCACATTGTTAAGGTTTTCCCTTGGAATTTTGTCCTTGGGAAGAACCAACCTCTTTCCTGGTTTGAAGTAGAATGTTGAAGAAGAGAGAAGAAGATTTTACACAGGTGATTAATGTGGTCAGTGAAAGTCAGATGAGGGTCTAATCTCACCCCCAGGTTTGTTGCTGAGGAGATGAAAATGATTTGACCATCAAAGATGAGTTGACGTATTGATGTGGACTTCATCTGATGAGGGGTGCCAATGAGAGAAGCTTCAGTTTATTACAGTTTAACTGGAGAGAGTTGTTGGTCATCCAGGTCTTGATGTTCTCCAGACAGGGCATGATGGATGACAGGTCTGCAGGTGAGTTTTGTGAGGCTTTTATGTATAGTTGAATGTCATTGGCGTAGCAGTGAAGACACTCCGTGTTTTCTTATGACTTGACCGAGAGGAAGGATGTAGATGGTGAACAGGATGAGACCAAGGACACATCTTGGTCCTCTGTCCTTTAAAAAGCAAATCCGACAAAAACTGTTTTAAAATTGTCCTCAAAATAGTCAGCATTCCTCAATTTTAGATTTATTGAATGAAAACAAATGTACTCGAACTCACTAGTGCATGTGTGGCCAAACTTTATACACTTTGGGAAGCTTTCCAGCCCATGTGTCATTTCACTTATACCAACCATATCAGCAAGATTTAGGGAGACAAACTTGCTCAAGTGCAACGGCCCTGGTATGAGATCCAAAATAGCCATAATAATTGAACAAAAAATTATATACATTCACCTCAGTGGCAACCTGACGCTGTTGGATTAAAGACTGAAGCCTTTTGGAACCAAGTCCACCAGTGGTCAGCACGCTGGAAGTTATGTGGGTTGGGACGGTGCTATGCTCAAAGTTACCACAGTGGCAACCGGGAAGCTGGTGCATTAGAACCTGAAGTCTCACCGCTATATATATATATATATATATATATATATATATATATATATATATACATACATATATAGACTGATATAGGTATATATAGGTGAGACTTCAGGTTCATATATATATATATATATATATATATATATGCGGTAATCAATGGTGCTCATCACAGGGAGAGGTCAGATTTGTCCACCGCAAGCATTTCATTGTACCAGAGAACACATTTCAGCAGCTCAAAAAACTGCTTCAGATACCGGGGCTTTGGTTGCATATTTTGCTGATTGAATATCATGTGTCTGCTCTTCTGCAGAAGACATTGATCCTCTAGCCAGCAAGTAAATGTTGTCATCTTTTAGCTGGAGAGTGGTTTCTTCACTGTGTCTGAAGTTCTTTTCATTAGGATCCAAACTCTTCCTGTATTTTTGTTATTTGCTCTTTGTTCTCATGCAAAGAGAACATTGTCTGACACATCAAAAACATCAAGAACAGACATGTGGGTCCAGTGAGGGTTGGGGCAAACTTGGGCTTGAGTTTGTTCCCAAACCCAACCCCCCCTCTCTCTCAGTCTCTCCCTCTCTCCCATCTCTTTTTCCATCACACTGACTCTAACCTATTTACAACCTGGCCTTCAGCAGTGGGACTAGCATCTCAGTCGCAGAAGCATGTCATGGGAGCATCCCAACATCAGGGACAGATGGTCTTGAAGTTTCACAACAATAAACCTTCGCACATATTATTACATGGCAATTAGATATAGTTGTGTCCATGATACGAGGATGAACAAGACTGGGAATGAGGTGATTAGGGGGACACAGACAGGAAAGTTTGGAGAAAAAGCTTGAGATGCTAGATTGAAATGGTTTGGACATGTTCAGAGGAGGGACAGTGGATACATTGGTAGAAGAATGATCCTAGAGATGGAGCTACCAGGTAGGAGACAAAGAGGAGATTGATGNNNGGACATGGAAGTAGTTGGAGTCAGAGTTGAGGATACAGAGGACAAGGAGAGATGGAAATTGTTGACTCGCTGTGGCAACCCCTGAGAAAAAAGGGACAAGCCGAAAGGAAAAGAAGAGAAGAAGAGAAGGACAAAGTCCTAACATAGATTCAGTGTCAACCCTCGTTCTGACAGCTGGACTTTGACATCCCCATGAGCCCAGACTAATGCCCACCTGTGGAGGCTTCAAGCTTGAAAGTCTACCCTGGAAAGAACTTTAAAAATAGACAGTCAGAGACAGCAGTGGGATTTTTTTAGGTCTTGGACACGTTACCTGTCACGTCACAATATTGTTGTCTACTTAACCCGACTGGAGCCCCAAGAACCATGGCTTTGCAAGAAGCCACAGCCCATTGGTTGTAATAGGTGCCATGCAGTCACCTCTATGTACAGTGATGTGGTTCTTACCCAAGGGCACAACTTGACCTTTCGCAGCTTATGGCTGTCGCTACAAATCCTGTAAAAGCCAGAAGACAGAGTGTGTCTCTGTACCATCGGCCACTTTGTTTCTGTGGAGTGGACCCTCTATTTAGACAGAGTGGACCCTCTATTTAGACAGACGCCAATTTCCCCCGCACTCAAGCCCTTAGCAACACACAGTGTTTCTAACAACAGACATCTAGTGGAGGGGAGATGATCTGTTTCTGTCCTCCTTGACTCTCCTTGTTATCATCGCTGAGGTGACGCGTAGAGTTTTTCTTTGTTTGTCACCTACAGTCTGCACATCTAGGACAGCAAGACAATCTCCTGTCACGACTTCACTTTCTCTTTTAAACTATTTTCGTAGACATGTAAAAGGTATTTTAAAACTGTCTGGACAATATTTGAATTCATTTGCTCTAATGAATTGTTTTTTGCAGTTCTTTTACATTTTCCATTTAATTTTTATGTATTTTTTTGGCCTGTTGCATTTGTTTAATAGTGTCTTAATGATGTCTTTCTAAATCAGAACTTGGCAAACTAAGGCGCAGGGATCGAAACATCCCGTTTGGCGTTTTAATCCGGGCCCATTATTTATATTAATGCTATCCTCTTTTCCCTGCAAATCCAGAGTTTCCCCTATAGATCGTGTCAAAGAGACTTAAAGCATTTTATCTTCATTCAATACTTTACTCTTTTATCTTAGTTCAGGCAAATACCCAATCTGACCTGACCTGGTCCGCGATATTTTTAGTACCACCTGTGACCTGTGAAAATAATGGCCCAGGCCTGGTCTAAATCTTCTTTTGTGTTAAGAAGCAAATTTAAAGATTTTTCAATCAATTGAATATGAGATTTTTTAAGCTATTATTTGCTGTTTTTATTTTATTTTCATACTTTCATGTTTGCTGAGTCCTTTTGTCTCACAGTCTGAGAGGATCCTTTGTTTTTGGTCTGTCCATCTGAAGTCCGTCTGTGATAGTAATGTACAGAGTCAGACTGGCACGCTGCCAACAGCAGAGCATGAACTGGACAAACTTTTAATTGCTTAGCTGCACTTTCCACACTGTTGTCATGGTGATAGAGGCTTTCACACACACACACACACACACACACACACAAGCGGAGGCCCATTCAACCTCCAAATATCCTCATTGCACCCATGCTTGCTACCATAGGGGACTCTGGACCGGTCCAAACAGGCAACGCTCATTCTGTCCCATCACATGTGTCTGATTTTGTCCCAAATTGCGTGATGCGTCACTGGCTCTCGGCCTGTTTCCCTCAGGAAAGGTCCTCGTTTCATGATAACTCGATTTTGAGCCATTGCGTAATTGTCAATGGAACGGCTTTCTGTGGAGGCAGTTGACGTCAGCACACTGTGTTCTGTTTTATAAAATAAAATAAAATATATACATATATTGGTTTACAAACTGCATGAGTCCAAATTGGAGTTATACGTTTGTATGTTTTTCTAACATTATGGAGAAGCAACAGAAAATAATAAAATAATTTGGCCCGTACTGGATCTTGATTTATCATGATCAATGATGATTAATAATGGCCATCAATTTTTTTTTTGGGGGGGATTTTTCCGACAGTTTAGAGACACTAAGAATAGTCAGAAGACAGGAGACAGAGCTGGAGGAGTTAAAGATGCTGAGGTTTTTGCTAGGAGAGACAAGGATGGACAGGATCAGGAATGAGGTGATTAGAGGGACAACACAGACAGGAAGGTTTAGAGAAAAAGCTAGAGAAGATAGATTGAGATGGTTTGGACATGTTCAGAGGAGGGACAGTGGATACATTAGTAGAAGAATGATCCTAAAGATGGAGCTACCAGGTAGGAGACAAAGACAGGAGGTAGTTGGAGTTAGAGTTGAGGATACAGAGGACGGGGGAGGTGGAAAATGTTGACTAGACTAGTCTGGACTATTGGCAACCCCTGAAAAAGGGAGAAGCCCAAAGAAGAATAAGTGTTTTTTCAACAATGGTCTGTTGATTATTTAAATCAATCTTCAAATTCATATTTTATGAATATACATCACAATAATAACATTCAAATAACAATTAAATGATGAAAACCACTGTTATTTATTCCCCCAGCCTACTTCCTGTGTGGCTCCCCATGTGGCTGTCAGTGTTTTCCTCCTCCCTCCTTGTGTCAGATCGAGCTCAGCAACTCCCACAGCTTCCTCATCATGACTTGGCATGCCGTGAGATTTTGGAATGAGGTGGCAGTGGGAGACGGGAGCGTCTCCAGCAGGCTTTATTCTCACCTCCTTCCCCAGGGAACCACACACCAGCTGGAACTCTCTTCATTATGCACCTGCTTTGGCAGAGGGGTCAAAACGGCACTCAGACAGAGTAAAGTAATATATAACAGGTTGTGTACTTCCACTGAGTGACACCACTTGGCTAAATCAGCTACTGCGCTTTACAGCACTGCTGATATGATGTTGTACTTTTGCAGTGTTTTCTACAGTAAAGTAAGTAAACTGAAAATAATCCCAATGAGGTTTTTCAGTGCAGAGACAAACAGAAGTACTTTTAAAAAAAATATTGTACTGATATTTATTTAGTTTCTCCTCTGCTTTACTTTAACTGAACAGTACCTCTGGCACAGTACTGACTGGTGGTCAGAGGTCATGTATTGTGGTCAAATATTTCCTTCCATATGGTTGATAGAAAAACACAGATTGGAGTTGAAACAAATGTTGGGGAGTTTATGTCTTTATGTTTCTGCTAAAGGATTGCGTTATACTTGTATTCATATTAGATTGAAGATTGAACTACTCTCTCACACACACACACACACACACACACACACACACATATATATTCTTACACAGCACAAAAACTGATTAGATGTTACAGCTGTATAATAACAATATAATTTACGATACATATGATTAAATACTTGTTGGTCATCTTGGTCTTGATGCAAGGACTTTCTAATATCTTCATTCATCTTCATCCTCTTATCCATTACTGGCTCTCAGGGGCAGCAGTCTCCACAACTGCCACCCAAATTACACTCCACCATACTGACAGCTTTCCTGAAGGCACTGGAAGTATGTGGGTGGAGACAGTGCTGTGTCTCCACCCACATACCAACCCGGCAGCTGGTGGATACAAACTGGGACCCAAGTCAGCTTAGAAGTATTAATATCTTAGATATCTAACACATACAAAAAAAAAATCCACAGTATGAAGTGTTTCTGTATTCTTTATTTTTTTTAAACTCTGTCAGGCTGGCCAGTTTTAACAGCCAGGTGGGCTGGATTAGCTCCTGGACAATGTTTGACCCCCTGTTCAAAGCGTATGTTACATGTTAATAATGGTAAATAGGTAAAACAGTAAACGCTGATTATTTTTAAAGAATAATAAATCCTTGGGTCAGCTGTTATTTACCTTCACAGTCTCATCCTTTTACATTTCACTAACATGGGTTGTACACATGCAGGTGGAATGAAGGTTAAAGAACAATGTTTCATTCATATTTTCATTGTTTGGACATGAAAAAATTAAAGTAAACTCAACCCAGGACTAGTATTGCATTCAATGCTAGTCTGCCAGAAATAAGGGAACTGTGGAGGTTTTGATTATTCTTCTTATTGGTGTAAATGTCTTTAACTTAATTATACAGTAAAAGTTAAGTCATTTTTTCTTTAATTAACTATTGTATTTCATTTTCTTTTTCAGAAATGCACACAGTAAAGTGAGTTTTAAGGAAAAGGAATTAAGGGAAGGCTTTAAACAGTTTGAAGTCTTTGGATTCAGAGGCTGAAAACACAGAGACAGAGCTCGAGGGTCTGACAGAGTCGTTCTAAAAGTAACGGGCGAATATCCTTAAATCCAATTAATGGTGCAGCATCAAACAGTGATCAACAAAATCCAAAGATAATAAAATGTCTCTATAATTAGATCTGGGGGACGATTTTTTACAGCTCGAAGGTAATTTTAAAGTTTTTACAGACAAAAGTTTTCTCTGCTTTTTTCATTCCACAAGATTCTTTATGGAATGACTTTGTAAACCAGATTTTTCAAAGCCTCATCACGTTCTATTACTATTGTTTTTCTTACTCAGTGGTGGTTGTCACCTGCAGGACGGTTTCTTCTCACTTCCAAAAGGGTTTCAGACGATGACAAAACTGTGTCTGGGTCTGTTGAGGACTGCTGAATCATTAATGACTCTATTACGGCTCGATCCGTCTTTTAGAAGCGGCAGTCTCATTGCTGAAGATGAGCCAGTTTTTTAATAGCTTCATCCTTTTTTCATCCTGGTGAAAAAAAGGATCTGCCAGAGAAGTGAGCTTTTTTGACATTTTTCATTTATTTAATGCCTATTTTTTGCCACCATTCCCACAGAGTTATTTCCGTTCATTACCTTCTGATTATACAAAACCATGTAACTGGAAGTGCCGCCGTATTTGGTCATTGGAGAGTTGGAGTAATCTTTTTTCTCTTGTCTTCCAACTGTACTGTCTACTCCATCAACTTCTAAGTTGAGGCCATACATTGACATATAACCTTTACCACTCTGACACAGACTCAGTGCTGCCCCCAGAGCTGTGAAGAGATAAGAAACCGCTACACGCTGATGGGACAGACTTTGACATGTGTGCTCTAGAAATGCAAACATACATTCCCGGTGACAGAGACACACGAGTGTCCTCCTGATAATCATTTATAAAGCCGAGCAGAAAGTGCTGTTATCGCAGTCTCGCAGCAACACTGTCCTCTCCAAAGTCCCTCACTGCGAGATGCGAACACCATTAGCTCGTGCGCAGCAGATATGATGTTCGCTGTCTTTACTTGTTTCGAATGCTTCTCGTCCTCTTTCATCCTATGGAGACAGAGATAACGAGTCCTCTTCCCCTCACTGCTGCACTCAGTCCAATGTCCATTAATCCATCCGAACAAAGGAATGTAATCCCTTCCATGTTGTTGTGTCCACGGGGATTTGAGGAGTCCTTCAGAGATGGACTACAAACACTCTATTGTCTCCATTGTCTTTAACATGGGCGGTTGGCAGCATCAAAGGGAAGATTACAATGTTTCATACTAGTCTGTCGTGCACCTGATGATGCAGTATGATCTCACCAGTGGAAAAACCAAGGCCTCGGGTAGAAAGGCTGTGATCACAGCACAGGACAGATGCAAGTTCTCCTCTGTCCCCCGAGAGATTTGTCAACGGACTTCAAGCAGTAATTCTCCTCGGTGGATGTTCAATAATTCATCATGAGTCTCTCTCCAGCTCATGGTGAGAGATTGGTAATCGTCCTAACGCTCTGTGTTTCCTCCGCGCTCTGTTATGGGTATTATTAAATCCATATACATCTGGGTGTTTTGTGCAGCGATAGAATAAATCATCTCTTTAATGCTTTGCCAGGTGGAATGATTGCATTTGATTGTTATGTTGGCTCAGTGATTGTGCTGCTCTTCGCCTGTTGTTTTCTTTGGTCTCCCATTCTTATCTCTACAAGTGTTCTGCTGACGGAGTAGCTGTGAATGAGCTCTACAATGAAAAGGAAAAAGACTGTAATCAACTGAGGAGGAACAATATCATAGTATAGTTGAACCGAAGCCTTTGAGCCTGTGTATTTCTGAATAGACTTCTCCAATGGTGGTATTTACAACAATCACAATCAAATCTTCTTGAAACATGTTATGGTCTGAATCCAGTGTTTTTCAACCATGCTGTCACAACACATTTTGGGGTCAATTGGAATTCACTCCGTTCACCTGTAAAAAATATATATTTTGCTGAAAAAAATGTTTGCTACAAAGAAGCAAAATCACTATGAATTTAGAAAATAAAACACAAGATTTTTTTATTAGAAATGTATAAGTAGAATTTTTTAAATAGAAAATTAGAAATTAGAAGCAGGATCAGGTGTCAGTGGTGGCCTAGCAGTTAAGGAAGCAGATTTAGGTCCACAAGGCTTCAGGTTCTAATCCACCAGTTGTCGGCTGCCACTGAGGTGCTCTGATCAGAACACTGTCCAGACCCACATAACCACCAGTGGGCTCTCCACCCTCAGGAAGGCTCATAACATGGTACAGTGTGATTTGGGTGTCAGTCGTGGAGATTGCTGCTCATGCAACCTGATAGATAAGAGGATGAAGATGAATGAATGAAAGAACCTAAAAGTATGAAAACAACCCTAACCTTTTTAAGTGAGTTTCTCACACATTAGCTGGGCTACTAATGATGACTGAAGGGCAAATATTTGTTTGTTGTTGTTAACATGACAATTTACACTTTTAATCAATGAAG
This sequence comes from Paraplagusia blochii, assembly GCA_016785265.1. Classification (NCBI taxonomy): domain Eukaryota; kingdom Metazoa; phylum Chordata; class Actinopteri; order Pleuronectiformes; family Cynoglossidae; genus Paraplagusia; species Paraplagusia blochii. The sequence continues at coordinate 145,094 of JAFBJS010002247.1, read as the reverse complement.
TGTTAAACTTAATCTGCATGTTGATCATGTGGTCCATTTCTTGGCATCTGTAGTAACAAAAACAATGACAATTGGAAATAAAAGCCTAAAAACTACTGTTGGAAAAATTAAAACACCAAGTATTGTTTCTTATTCTTTAAAGTCCTTGTATCCAAAATGTTTAGTTGTAAGAAATTGGACTTCTTCTTGGAGTTGAAAGACATTACATTTCTTATCTGAGGAACTTGTCAGAGTGAACACTAGTAGATAGGAAGTAGTCAAAAATGTGCGGCCAAAACAACTCTTCCCACCTCGGTCCAGTGGTGAAGGACGTGGCCTAGTGGAGTTGAACAATAAAATGGGTTTATTTAATGATAGAAAGGTTTGATTCCTCCTTTAAATTCAACATTTCTGGCACCGGTTCAGACAAAACCAATAAACATTTGTCCTGTTTGGCCCAGGATTCAGACTGATGACGCGGTTGGAGCCCACTAACCAGGACCAAGGAACTAGGGAAGATTAAGGGTGTTGTTGAGTTCATAACGTGTGCTGGGAAGATTTGTCCAATCTGTCTGATTTGCCATAGCAAACTGCAGGTGTGTGTGTGTCTGTGTGTGTGCTAGACAGCTGCTGAGGGTGTCATAAAGAATTTAATAGCAGCGCTACTATAGCGCTCATGGTTGGCTGCTGTTGAAGCAGCATGTTGTGTGAAATGGTTGCATCCACATCAGAAATGGTTGCATTTCTGATGTGGATTGATTTCTGCTCCGACTCCAGCAGCTTCACAGCAACACTGCTGCTCCTAACATCAATATTTGGCCCCGGCTGAGTACGGTTTGATGTTTAAATCTTTTCGTGTGTTTGTTTGCCGTATTTGGGTCTGTGAGTGTCGGTGTGTGTGTGTGTGTGTGTGGGCCGGCCAATGTCCTGGAGTGACTGCACGTTGGCACGCTCCTCAGATGTGTTTTCCGCCATGCAGCGGTGGAGTGGTGAGCTGTGCTGAGCCTAATTTTAGGCAGCCGTTGTGTGATGTGTCAGTGGCTGGGACTTCTTCAGAGGTGTGATGATTATCTCTGACTGTGAAGAGGCAGCGTGATGGCCAGAGCTTCTGGACAAAGCCCTGAATTCAGCTAAATCCACACACTGTGTGGTTTTATATATATATATTTACACACATATGGTATGAGCTGGTGTGTGACTGTAGTCACAGCAGTGAATCCTCAAACACAAATTCATTGTTGGTCACAGTGAAAAACTAGAACAATGTTGAGGGACAGATTTAAGATCAATTTAAATTTTAATATCAATTGTTCACATTTCCTCTTCTCCCCAGGGATGATTTTCACATATGGAAACAACCTTTTGTTCTGGATAAACATAGAATTTGAAACAACCAGCGGTTAACATTATCAATCAATCAAATTTTATGTATATAGCCCACATTTACAAATCAGATTTGTCACATAAGGCTTTACAGGGTTGGTAACATCCTCTGTCCTTAGACCCTCAGCCAGGGTAAGGAAAAAACAGAGAGAAAAACCCTTTTAACAAAACGGGTACAAACCTTAGGGAGAACCAGAGGAGAGGGATCCACTCCCTGGACTGACAGACAGTACAATGAATGTTACCAGAGCATAAAAATACAATAAAATAAAACCAGTACAAAGGTACAATGACAATGAACAATATGACATATATACATATATTTAACAAACACAGTTGGAGTTCTTTCATTAGGAAATCAAATTTGCAAAATGGCTTATACTGTCAGTAGAAAAAGGGTTTTGATCCTGGTCGTCCTAGTCCTTGTTATCCTAATCCTGACATCGGCAAATTCATCAGCAACACCAGGAATGGGAAAGATAAACTGATAAACTGAACGGTAGTTTTAAAACAGATTTTATAAGATTGAGGTAGTGGTGTGGAGCAGGGAGTGAGACATAAGTCTTTGACAAGTAACTCCTTCTCATTGTGACATGAAGATGAATGAATGAAGAGTATTGTTGAACACTTGAATTTCTTGCTCTAATATCAAACAATATAGATGAAAGGCTGCCATTTGACCCCAAAATTTAGGTAAAAATCTCAGATCCTTAAGTAATTTCAGCAAACTTTGCAAAACCCAGGATTTTCTTAATCAGATCCAAAGCCAATATCACATCATTATGATGGTAAATAATATCATTAGACCAATATTATTGGACATCCCTATTTTTTAACTGGATAAGAAATAACTAATTCCTCCTATTTTTCAGCACTTTTACACCACATTTACCACATATACCTGAACCTACATAAAGCTGAAGTAACGTCTACCTCTCTCTCTCTCTATGACCTCTACAGATTGAAGACATTGTCACTCGAATACAAGATGAGAACGCAGGAGGTGTCGCCATCAGGACTGTCAAAAGTTTCCTGTCCAAAATCCCCAGCGTGGTATCTGGTGAGTTTCTTTTTAAGGTTCATTTCTATATAGAAATTAATAAATGAATTTTTGAACAAGGTGATCATTGAAAAAACCATCTCAGTCAGTGAGTCACCAGTGTTGGACGAGGCTGTCGTTCCCTCTCTGTGTTTCTGAGTGAGTCCTTAAATGTAGCCTCAGGCCTGGGTTAGTCACGTTCACTCCCAGCTGCCAGGTTGTAAATGTCGTGCAAGATATTTTAATGTCCAGAGGTGTACAGAGAGAGAGAGAGAGGGGACAGGAAGAGAGAGAGGTAAAAATCCTCTGTGTGGTTTAACACAAAAATCTCAAACCTGACTTAGAGAGAGAGTCATAGAGCTGAGATAATGGTGAGATGTTGACTAATAACCTCCAAACGCCACGTTTAACATCAAAGGTTTGAAAAGACCACAGGTGATGTTTCCTCCAAGATTTAACACTGGAATAAACACACAGAATATAAGTTCATACAACATGCTGCAGGTCAACAGAACACTGAGCCTCATGTCCTCCTTCAAAGAAGAAACTGTCAGAGGACACTCTCAGCTCTGATGTCTGCTTCAAATGGGCCAGAGAATTTATATGAGGCTATATTCTTGAAACTAATGCAAAGCCTCATTTGGCCATTATGTGATGCTGTTGACAGTAATCTGGATGTGTGGCCCAGACCAACCAGTCAGGAGAAATAGTTTTATTATGATGTCAATACACTGTATTACAGATCAGTGCACAAAATGATTCCATGAAAACATTCACAGTTCAGTCAGATGTCAATTAATACTGAACTGAAGTAAACACTTTAACAATGAGCGATTTAAATAAGTTAAACTGACTGCAGAGAAAATTTGGACGATGGAGTTGAAGTATTAGAGCGCAGTATAGTCAGTTGAAAATGTACAGTAGCAGAATAAGGTCCAAAGTTTCAGGTTTGTGGTCCACCAGCTGCCAAGTTACCACTAAGGTGCACAGAGCAGGGCATCGCCCCCCACTCACAGCTCCCCGAGCGCTCAAATATGCACTGTTCACTTTGGTGATGGGTTAAATACAGAGGACACATTGAGTTGTGTGCAGTGGTGTGAATCAGAATGTCACAATGAAAAGGAGTTTGATTTCCTTCCTTTCCTTAATACCAGACACACTGCATGGATTGTTTAAAAACACCGCCCTAATTCCATCAACCATCCTTATACCTTACAGTGTTCCAACCAGTATACGGCTGGTACTAGGGCTGGGTATTGATACAAATTGTCTAAATCGATTCGATTCGATTCACAAGGGTTCGATTTGATTCGATTCAGTTTTTGTCATATCAATTATAGTTCGGTACCAACATTATTCTCAGAAGAATCAAAGCTAAAATTGAAACTTAATCCATTTGCTAATAAAAAATGTATTTTTTTACATTTATTTCCATCACAAATTTACACAAGGCAGTCATATTAATCCATCATGCATTTTTTATTTAACATGACTTGACCCAAAATTACAAGGCAGACTCTAGTTTTACATTTTAGATTTTAGTGCCATGTTGTTTTTACATTTTTGTTTTACGTGCGAGTTAACGCACTCGCACGTAAAACAAAAAAGTTGTTGGGAAAAGAAGGAAAAAAAAGATTGATTTTTGGATTTATGAATGGATATCGTCCTATTAACAAAAAAATCGATTATTATAAAATACTCCTGTTAATTATTTTAGTTTAATGTCGCACTAATATAGTCAGAAGCTTTGAAAACCCTCTCAGTATTCAGCCTGTGTCAGAGGAGACTTTAACTTCACTCAGACAGTCCAGTCAGTCCAGTGTCACAGTGTAGTAGGTTGGTCTACGACTGACAAGCTGACTGACACCATTGTCAAACTGATTGTTCAGGAGTGATTCAAATTGTTGAGGACAATGACTTCACTGAAGTTTAGAAATAAACTCTTGGTGTGTTCTCCGAGATGTCAAGAAAACAGGAGAGATCAATGTCTACCGACTCTGTGATGCAAAATTTTGAGTTATAAAAAGTGTTTTTCTTTTCTTCCGTATGAGTCAGTCCATCACTGGACTCTTAGACATGAAGAAAAATAGGTGTGAAACCAAACAACCAACTACAATTATTCCAAATCAATCTCACTTAATCCCAACAAATCACAGTTAATTATGGTTAATCACAATTAATCTTGAGTCAGTAACAATAATGGGATACTATTGGTAGAAATTTTCAACAAACCCTTTTATGACGATGTTTGAGAGTGTTGGAAGAGGAGTCTGTCCAAAACCTGACTACTAGCTCTAAACCAGCACTGACCTGTTCACAGTCCATCTGTATTGTTGGATTGTTGCCTTTGTCAAACCTGCTGCAGATGTAATTCAGTGACGCCTCCTCTAACCAGTGTCCCACTCTCACCAGGGGCCGACATTGTTCAGTGGCTGATGAAAAACCTCTCCATTGAGGATCCAGGTATGCCTGCTGTGAAATTTGTCACCACGTGTACGCACAAAAGAACCTCACTTCAACTGACATGTAATTTCACCTGCAATCCAACGCCCCCGCTGCCCCGGCTATTCTGTGTGCCCTCTCTTCCGCGGCCGAAGCCGAGGCCATCCACCTGGGGAGTCTGATCGCGGCACACGGCTACATTTTCCCCATCTCTGACCATGTCCTTATGCTCAAAGACGACGGAACCCTTTATCGCTTTCAGGTAAGAGGACCTCCTGCTTTACAAAAGTGATGAATTGATGTTTCATATTTTTCTCAGAAGATCGTTACTGTAGTACCGTAATGGAAGAGGCCATGGGTCAACAGCAGTTTTCCATTGGGATGTTGGTTCCCCCCAACATTTCATCTGATCCAGCATGAACTCTGACTGGAGGCTCTTGTGGCCACAGGCTCAGCGATGACTCATTTCTGTGACTGTGCCATTTGCATCTCAATGGAGCAGCTACAGTAGCCAGCCTCCCCTATGTGCTGCTCCGTGCGTATCGCTCGCTGGCAGCGCACTTTACCCTGTCACTGGGCTTGGTCTTCCTCCTCTTCCTCCTACTTCAGATTCTTTTTTAACCTCAAGTCTAATGCAAAAGGTTAAGAGCTGCCATTGTTCCTGCACAGGAAAGAAAGAGTGACCGAACAGGGGTGCAGGGAGGAAAGGGGGCAGCATTGTGATTCAACAGCCCCACGTCATCAAATGCTCTAATAAGGAGTCCACAGAAAACACACTTGGCTTTACTCCACAGCTCCACTGTAGGTTACAGTAACAGAACTGTAACAGTCACAGAAAATGTAACAACAAAAACAGACACACGGAAACAGTAACTGTAATAAAAACAGACACAGAAACTGTAACACCTTCTTTTTCTTTGGCTTGTGCATTTTCCGGGGGTTGTGAACTACTTCACTGCATCCATCAATCTCCCTTTTGTCTCTTACCTGGTAGCTCCATCTAGAGCATTCTTCTACCAACGCACTGTTTGCAGCCATTGTTGACCCAGGCCCCAACACATCGATTTTTTGCTCACTAGCATATTTGCTTTGGCCAAGGGTTTAATGCAAGATGTCCTTCCTGAGGCAACCTCACCATTAATAAAGGCCTGGGACTGGAACTAAAAAGAACTGGCTGGCGCTCCCTAGTGGCTGGTGTTAACTGTAACAATAACTGCAACAGTAGCAAAAACAGTAGCCAAAACAATAACAGAATACTATAAAAGAACAATAACTATAACATTAATGAAAACAGACACAGAAACATTAACAAAGACTAAAACAGTATCAAACAGTGTGAACCTATAAGAGAAGCTGCACCAATAAATGAAACAGTAATAGAAACAGACATGGAATTAGTTACAGAAACTTTAGCAATACCTGTAACAGTTTAAAAAAAAACAGTAACAGAAACTATAACAGAGGCTGGATCAATAAATATAACAGTAATAAAAACAGACCCAGAAACTGTACAAATAACAAAACAGAAACTGTTACAACAACTGTAACAGTAACAAAAACAGATACAGTAATGGAAACTGTAAAACTAAGTGTAACAGTAACAGAAGCAGTAAACATAAGCGTAACAGTATCAAAAGCCAAAACAGGAACTATAACAGAAGCTCTAAAATAATTGTAACAGTAACAGAAAGAGTAACAATGTCTGTAAAGGTATCAAAGACAGTAGCAGAAACAGTTACATAAATTATATCAGACCCTTTTACAATAACTGTAACAGTAACAAAACAGACACAGGAACTATAACAGTTACTGTATCAAAAACAGTACCAGAAAGTGTAACAGTATGAAAGACAGGGAGACAGTCGCAGTGACAGTAACAGGGGGTTTTGGTCGTGTCTATAAATAGACAGCCCACTGCAGAGACTCAGATTAAATGAATATTTTCTTCTCTTTCCCTTTTTTCTCTCCAGTTTTTACGACATTTGAGCACAGTCAGATACAGTTGAAGGAGAAACTCATGTGTGTGGTTCTGTAGTGGAATGAACCAGAGTACCGTTACATGTTACAAGAACATGTGGTCCAACCTGGGTCTTTAGACTTTCCGGTGATGATGTTGTAGTTGTAGCCCAATTGTAACCAAGTGTTACACACACACAATCCTCCTGGTTCAGATGCAATAGTTGGTTTTTCCACCTTCTGCAGCAAATTACAGCTCCTTCAACATTAGTGCATCTGTCAGGATGGTTGTCTGTTCATAAAGTATGACCTTGGCTTTAGATCACATGAACAAAACATTGTTACATGTGCTATGCAACACAAAGAGATATCTTACAAAGCCCTTTAAATATGCGTGTATGTGGTTTTTATTGTGATTTTTCTTCTGCTTTTGTCCAGTTTTTTCTTCAATTCCTTGTTCATCTTAATGCCTTGTTCCACTAAAGGTTTATCACCTGGGGGAAACATTGAACACAAAACCATGCAATGACTAAAAGCACTGTATTTGTCGGTACAATGTTATTGCTAGTGATGTAGGAACGGAAGTGATTTTCTTCACTGTCAATAAAACCATGCAAAATGGCCAGAAATCAGCTCTGAAATTAAACTGAATTATGAGCCTTTTTTGTTGTTATTATATTTGTCCAGATTAATGTAGATTAAGTGGAAGCAGACTTTTAAATGGACAACAAATTAAAGAAAGAGTGGTCTAATCATTTTTTCCATGACTCTATATGACTTTACATGTCATT
>JAFBJS010002247.1:0-137361 GCA_016785265.1 Paraplagusia blochii | reverse complement strand
TTAAAGAAAGAGTGGTCTAATAATTTTTTCCATGACTCTATATGACTTTACATGTCATTTATCTTGTTTTTTTAATACTTTATCTATCTGCAGTTGTAAACTCCCCCCTTGTCCTGGAGGGAGGGGAGATGATTAACCCCTTATTGCAGTGGTGGAGGCCTACGGTGCAGTTCAACCATAGGACTCCAGTCACGTCATAGTTTTGTGACGTCAAATATCGTATCAAATTAATACGATAATAACATCAGTATGACACCAGGACTTGAGAATTCACACATACACTTCTATCACCCTTAATATAGACTACTCAAGTAACACTTAATTTCTAGAGCATTTAAAATAAATCATTCTTAGTATTAGCAACATTTAAAAAAATCCTCTGAACCGGCAACTTTTACCCTCAGGTAGTCAAAGTGCTAAAGTGTATGGCAGGAAGTTTGACAAAGGGGATTATTAAGGCTTAGGTTTAGAAAGAGATTAGATGAGTGCAGTCCCTAACATGTAGACCTTCAATAAAGTCTGATTTCTTCCACTTGAATGAATAAATACACACCACATTTTCTTTCATATAACTTTGTTATGAATGATTTAATAACTAATAACCATGATAAAAATCTACTTTTTATACAAATAAAATGTAAAATAAAAAAAACACTAATTAAATGTTTGCACTCACCAAACATACCGTGCCTCTTTAGTTAAAAAATAAAATCCATCCTTCCTTCAAATAACTTCATTGACTCTGTCGAACAACTTATCTTTGCGTTTCAGATCCATCAGCGAGTGTATCTCTATGGACATGGAGGCTAATGCTGAAAGCCTCGTCTGTCCGATTGTATTTCTGCCATACGTTTTTAGACGCTTCACTCCCAAGAATGAGCGTTCAACAGAGGCAGTGGACACAGCGATGGTTACAGCCAAAGATGCCAATGTGTAAAGTTGCCCCACACTCTCACTCAGATATTTGATCGGAAGAAAATGAAAAGGAGATCAGCTGGACTTTTCCCCTTAATATGAGCCATGCCATTCCATGCCACAGTCCGTTCTGTTTTCAGTCGGGAAAAATCAAACAAGATGACGTTGTCAGACTCCCTGGAGAGCTTATCCAATGACGGGACACATACGTGTTGCCTTTTACGTAGAGCCAGCTAGAAGGCTCTGACGTTGCGATTTTGCAAGATTGCTGTGTCCATTCACTTACAGTGGCTGAGCTTTCACTTTTGATTCTGAAGGCTCTTGGAGATTTTTTGCTGGCCCCAATGGCCCACCACTACCTAATCATTTTTTGATCAAAGCTCCTTCTGTTTTCCTTCTCCTTAGTCTCCGTACTTCTGGCCTTCAAACTGCTGGGAGCCTGAGAACACAGACTACGGTGAGTCACACACACTCTTTGTCACTTCCTGTCGCAACCTTCCTGTCTCCACAGCTCTGACCAAAGCTTTCACTCGTACCTCTTCCTCCCTGAGCTCAACGGCAGCTCCTGCTGTTGATCTGTGGTCAATGCTCCCTCACCTCCGTTGAGGAGGCGATGCCTCCCTGCCTGTGATGTACAGTACAGTAGAGTGACGCACGTCCCTGAGGAGCAGCTGTTGAGGAGGATCCTGGGGGACATTATTAGCTTTACAAAATAGGCAGAGTGGCTGATGTGGTCACATCGGCTTCTCTCGCAGTGTGACATTTACTCCAAGCTTGTTATTTCAGAAGACGACACACAACTGCTGCAGCACTCCAGTCGAATGTTCATTAGCTCCAGTTCACACAGCTGAGACCTGGGAGAAAGAAGGGCAGCCGACATCGACAGTCATGTTGATTTCCTTTCTTTTTTTTCGTACTGTTCACATAATCCTCCTCCTCTTCATTCATTGTGCTGTGTCCTCTCTGTGACTTTCTCCCTCCAGCCATTTACCTGTGCAAACGCACCATGCAGAATAAAGCGCGACTGGAGCTGGCTGACTACGAGGCTGTGAGTATGCTGTCACTCTGCTCAGGCTTTTCCCTCAGAAGCTCTCGTTTTTTTGGGGGTTTTTTTAGATGAATCCTCAGTAGGGCTTCTGGGAGAAAAGTTATACATTTTTTTTTATTGACGTCCCCCGAAAGATGAAAACATTTCTGCAGTGAACCTGTAGATTTTCAACTATGATATAAATATATAACAAGAGACCTTTGAAACCAAAGTGTTGCTGCTGAGGGAAAACACCTTCAGCTTAGGCTTTTAATGAAGAGTGTGTTTGAAAAACGGTTTTGATTCCAAGAATATTCATCAAATAAATATCCAGCACAATGGCATCCCTAAAAAACATGGATCAACAAAATAAGTTACTATTACTAGTAGTACTTTTTGTACTATTATTGACATTAGTACTACTATTATTACTATTATTACCACTACTAACAACTACTACTTTCCCTACTGCAACTGCTACTACCTTCTACTAATACAACTACTACAACTACTATTACTACTACTACAACTACTACAACTACTTAATTCCATAATTTCCCGAAGGATACTCCTGGGGGATTAATAAGTTCTATCTTTCTACCCATTGTATATATCTATTTATCTATCTAGTACAACTGGTACTACCTACTACTACTACTATTACTACTACTGCTGCTACTATTAGTACCACTGCTTCTAGAACTGTTACTAGTACTACCATGACTGCTATTTTTACTACTATTACCACTACTAATACTACTATTAAAACTATTACTACTACTCCAACAAATAGTAATTTTATCACTATGATAACTACTACTGCTACCACTACTACAACAACTAAAAATACTACTCATTTTACTACTACTGTTACTATTACAACTTCTACTACAATTACTTCTACTCCTGCTAGTATTACTACCATAAGCGCAAATTGCTCAAATACACATGTATTGTTGTCATATATCAACTACATTCCTGTCTGGTCTAACAGCAGATTAATACAAAGATTTAGAAACAGACACACCACAACAATAGTCCCCCCCACCCTCTCTGTTTGTCTCTCTGCAATCCACCCTCCCTCCCCCGTAGTTTCCCCCTCTCTCTTCAATATTAATCCACTGCACTTTAACATTCTGAATTACTCAGCAAATACTGTCCACCAGATTCTATTCTTCCTCTTCCTATTCAGGTCACTTTATGCCTCCAGGCATCAGTGCTCTGACTGTAACATGGATGCTGGTACAGACTGGTACTCACTATACTGTAGGTCTACCTCTCTCTCTCACCATCTCTCTCTCGCTCTCTCTCTCTCTCTCAGTAATCCCGTCATGTGTTGTTTCTCACCTTGAGGAATCCATAAACTCAGGTTATTTCGCAAAGCATCACATTATTTTGAGATAGTATCCAAAATTTCGTGAAAGCATCCTGTTATTTTGTGATAGTTTTACACTATTTTGTGAAAGCATCATGTAATTTTGTGATAGCTTCACGTTTTTTCAGGATAGTATCATGTTATTTCAGGATAGTATCACGTTATTTCGAGGTAGTATAATGTTATTTCATGATAGTATAACGTTATTTTGTGATAATATAATGTTATTTCGTGATAGTATCATGTTGTTTTGTGATAGTATCATGTTGTTTTGTGACAGTATCATGTTATTTACTCTACTTCAAACACCGTTATTACGTTATTTATTATGTACATGGCTTGTTTACAGGCTTCAGTTAAACTGTATAATGATGCTTGGTTTGAGGCAGGGTAAGATTTTACAATTTCTCGGCTCAGTAGATGAGATTTTTATTATTATGCAGACAGAAACCACGTGACAGGTTTAATGGGAGGGACCATGTACTCTCATCGGAGTTCCAGTAAAATTTAATCCCAAGTGTGTGTATCTTTACTAACTACACGACAAGAAATAACACTGAAGGAAGAACTAATCTGACTCTCTTCAGGTGCCGTCATACTCTCGTGAAATAATGTAAAACTTATCACGAAATACCGTGATACTGAGCCCATTTTCTTACCTAACACTTCCATACCTTTTTCTCTTAAATCTTCTCTAAATAAAGGGTTAAAATAATATCAAAAAGGAAATAACTACAACTACTGGTTAATATATACAGTAGTTCTGTGAAGGGAATTGGATTGAGAGTCCAGATAACACAACAGACATGCAGCTCAGAGTCCAAATCATTTTTCACCTTATCTCACTGCTTTGCTCCAACCTTTCATTAGCAGATGTCATGTCTTTCTTCAGTCCTACTACAAAACAATTCACCAGGTGTATTAGCCAATTAATCTTAACAGCTAGAATTTTTTTTTTCTTTATTGCGTCATTTCACTTCAATATGTAAAATACTGTATATCAGACATCTTAGGCTAATCTCCTTAAAATGATCTTCTCACCAGAAACCCTCTGGCTTAAAAGGCAATTAAAAATACAATCTTTTTTCTTTTCTTCTACAATACGAATCCTTCAATAATACAATTAAATTCTTCAAGATGATTTAAATTACAATTACCGGAATAAATTGGAATTGTTCAAAGAAAAATCCAGCCTTTTTGACTTTATAGGGAAAGAAAGGACAAAAAAATATATGAATATCACAGTTTGGAAACTGACCTGATGCTCAAGCTTTTTGGTCCTGATTCAAGAATGCATCGGCCAAGAAGACCATGTGGCCCATTACTGTCTGAACAACTGATTCACCAACATATTAGCCTCAGTGTATGCAAACAGATTAGGGAGCGCACCAGAGCCTTGGAAATAAAACTAAACAGGTTTTAGAAAAAATATGTGGTATTACAGTAAAAATATGATATTAATTTTTAATTCAGTGGAGTATCAGAATGAGGGGAGCACAGAGACACTGGTGTTTTTCTTAGACTTCTATGAATCCTTTGACACAATTTAATTTTACAATCTCTTCAGGCAGATTTTTGGTTTGGTAGGAACTTAATGAATTTTGTTAATATGTTTTACACAGATATTAACAGCTTTGTCCTTATCAACTTAAGTGCATAAAAAAAGATTTAACATTATTGTGATGGGGTTGATCAGTGGCGGGCTGTGCATTTCAACCATAGGTCTTCAATGACATCATAGTTTTGTGATGTCAAATTAATATGCAGTGGCAGTGGTGGCCTAGTGGTTAAGGAAGCGAACTTGGGTCTGCAAGGTCCCTGGGTCGAATCCACCAGCTGCCAGGTTGTCACTGAGGTGCTCTGAGCATAGCACCATCCTAAACCACATCACTTCTTGTGGGCTCACCACCCACAGGAAGGCTGACAATATGGTGCAATGTGATTTGGGTGGCGCCAGCTGCCCCTTCGAACCGACAACGGACAAGCAGAAGATGAATGAATGAATGAATGAATGAATGAATGATATTAATATGCTCCATAACAACATCAGTATGACACCAGGACTTGAGAATCAACACATATACATTACATTAACCTTAATATAGGCTCATCAAGCAACACTAAATTACTAGAACATTTAAAATAAATTGTTATTAGTATTTTTGACATTTAACTGTGCCAGTGACCAAGTGGTTGATGATTGTTTAGTCCACACTAGGTCCCGGGGTTCGACGGCCACCATATTTAAATGCCATTTCAAAAAATCCAAGGAACCGGCACATTAGCCCACGGGTCAAAGTATGGAAGAGTACGGCAGGAGGTTTGACAAAGGTGATTCTAAATGCTTCCAGTCCCAAACATGTCAATTGTTCTTCACTTCAATAAGTCCGATTTCTCCCACTTGTGAACAGCGAGTCTGTTTTGATGGACATGGAGGCTAAAGTTGAAAGCCGTGTTTGACCGGTCCAGTATTTCTGCTGAACGTGCTTAGACGTTTCATTGCCGACAATGAGCGTTTAACAGAGGCAGTGGACCTAGCCATGGTTACAGCCAAACACGCCCATGTGTAAAGTTGCCCCATACTCTCTCGCAGATTTTTTATCTGAAGAAAATCAAGGGGATCAGCTGGACTTTGGGAAAATCAAATGAAGATGATGTTGTCAGAGCTTATCCAATCACAGGACAATAGTAAATCACGTGACACCAAAGCCAGCTATCTTCCACTGACCTCTCAATCTAGCGAGATGATCTGGTTCTGAGAGCTGTGAACTGAACGGGCTTTACCCATTCACGGACAGTGTTCGCTTTTGCTTCTGTGACAGATTTCATGGAACCTGACAACACAAGCTAGCTGAAATATGATAGGATAAAAACGTTTTTATCCAACTTTTAAATGTTAAAACTGTTTGTATATTGATAGAAAAAATAATACAATTTTATTTAAAAATATTTAGGGCAGCAGAGAAGACTTTGCTGGCCCTGATGGCCCACCACAGGGTTAAATGCACTTTGTTGTGTGCAGTGGTGTGGAAAACAATGACACAATAGCACGGAGTTTGCTATATTTTCCACAGTCTGTGTGAAATCATTGTTGTGTTTTGTGTGTACAGTGATGGGCTTTGCAGGTTCCGGGTACGGTGTTCTGGATCGTCATGTATCCCAATTTATTTTAAAAAAAAAAAGTTTTTTAAATTGAGCGATCATTTATTTCAGTGGTCTGACAGGACGGGTTCCTGACGTGTGTGTGTGTGTGTGTGTGTGTACTCTCCAGTGATGAAGCTGAGACCTTGTTAATAAATAGGGAGGCTAAAAACCCTGGGAAATCTTCGTACCTCGGCTGCTCATGTCATTAACATGTTTGGTTTCCATCTGTCTGTGAGACAAAGTGTCAAGACCCAGGACGTCTGCTCCACGGCGTCTCTGTGGTGTGAATAACAAACACTGAGACAGGTGACACAGAAGAAACGTGACAATCAAGTCAAGGTCGATGAGCTGAATGGACAGTCTTTAACTTTAGCCCCGCAAACATCTCCGTATTTGTTTTGGGGTTTGTTTGTCTTTTTCTGTGTATCACGAAGAGAAGAATCTGATGAGGATTACTGCTGACAAACTGAATAGTTAAACTCCTCATAAGCTAAAAATGGCAGAATTCCTTCTGCAAAGTTGCAAAAACTGTATTTAATATTCCATTTAATATTCCATTTAGTAACTTTACTCTTAAAGTTTGTTCAACTTGTTCTGACCATAACATTTATTATTGGAAATTGGAAATGGTATTTGTGTAAACATTTTCATGGCCAAGACGAACACCTGCAACCCATTGAAAAGGTGCCTGCGACCCACTTCTGGGTCACGACCCACTAGTTGAGAATCTGTTGTCTAACACCGTTTTCTCATTCAATTCGGAATCGAATACTGAAGTAGATAATTCGGGATTCCCGTATTATCTAATCCGCATTCGATTCACTTTGCATTCATATTCAGTTTAATTTGGTATTTGCTGCGCATTCGATACCCGCTTTGCATTCACACACAATAAGGGAGCGAATGCGCAGTAGTCTAACCATGGTCTAGTTTCAATTTGATCACGTGGTTATATAACGAGATCTTGTTAATATGCTGTTTTATTCAACATACTGTTAACAAATGCACGTGCAATTTTGAGGAATAAATGGAGCAGGTTAAAGAAAGATCAAGGCGACGAATGATGCATAATAATAATGCAGCAACATATAGCAGTTGACAAGGAGATGAGCTGCTCCCATAGCATTTTACGAGCTTGTTAAACTAATACGGGTGTTGTTGTGTTCACACACATGCGGGGAGCGACAACCGTTTTACTTTTTATTGATTTACACCCGTATCAGTTAATTCGGTATCAAAACCCGCAACTAGAGGTGGATTAGTTAATGTGCATTAGTTGAGGAGCAAATGCCCGTTCGTAATGTGAACGCAAACGGGGAGCGAAAGTGGTTTTGCATCGCAGCGAATACTGAATTAAGTGCCAGTGTGAAAATGGTATAAAGGTTGCAGAACTAATGTGATTAATATCATCATCGGTATTTAACTTGTAGCTAATATAAATGTTAAATATCTTATTTTGGCTGCATTGAATTTATATTGACTAATATAATATAAAGTATATTTGTATACATATTATTATTAGTGTATATATTGTCCTTTTATTAAACATTTGGAGGCCTACCAGTACACTGTTTCATTGACCAAAAATGTGCAATATTTTTGCATATAAATAGAAAAAAAAGAAAGTAGGTCACCTATTCCTCTGACTGTTCCTCTCAATGGTTCCACAGGAGAACCTTGCCAGGCTGCAGAGGGCCTTCGCGAGGAAGTGGGAATTCATCTTCATGCAGGCAGAAGCTCAAGTGAAGTGAGTCATGTGTACCAGTGATTCACAACGTCACTTTCCACAAGTCCCGCTTATATAACGAATAGAGAGTTCGTGAACACACAAACTACACTAGGTTAGGGTTATTTATACTGCATTAGTCCAAACTCTCCGTATGGTACTTGGTTAATGTAGTAGTGCTGGGATTGTAAATACTGTGCTGTAAACTTTAAATACATTTCCCTTTGGATTTAACCTGCAGTTTCCACCTATTCGTCCATTTATCAATATAATCACTTTACTTCAGTCGCGACCTGGCAGCTGGTAGAGTCGAACCTGAAGCCATCCAGACCCAGGTCCACTTCCTTCACCAGCCTGTCATGCGTTTCGTGCATATGTTTCCACATATGCAGTAGTTAATTGAAAAGATGCTTGATCCAAGACTGTCATCTAGTGGCCTCTACTTGTTATGACTGTACTAATCTGTTCACAGAGTTCGTCTTTTAGTGAATTCAACAAAATAGTAGTTGAGGTTCTAAAAATTGAAGAAGTATAAAATAATCCTTGTCGAAGCCCGCCGTCTAGTGGTTTATTTATGTAAGCACAGCATTTGATATTTACCAGGAAATTACCCTTTAGTAAGAAAGAAAATGTGTGCGGTTTTTTCATTAATATTGGAAATTTAGGAAAATTGTGTAGATGTTTTATATTGACTTATTGGTCATAAGTTTTTATAACACACCTTTATATTAAAAACACATGAAATTTCCGAAAGATTCAACAGAAATTCTGTCATCTAGTGGTCAGGCTGTGAAATGCAGTTCACTTACATTTATGTTTGTTTACGGCACTAAAATACTTAAATAATGCATGGATTTTTAATTATACAGTGTAATATCCCAGTGGTCTGTGTTCACAGAATCGACAGGAAGAAGGACAAGGCAGAGAGGAAGATCCTGGACAGCCAGGAGAGAGCCTTCTGGGATGTCCACCGGCCAGTGGTGAGTCAAAGTCTGCCCTGGAAATGTAACCTTTAAAGACTGTAACAGCTAAACCTGCCAGATTCAGCTTCATATGGTCTATAGCTGTGAGCTGGACTTGTTTTCTTTTGCCAGGAGCAGAGTTATATGCTTTGCCAGTTGTTTTGCATACAAGCCCTTTTGGGAACATGGATCACTGAATAAAGCAACTGTGTAGTATTGTTTGAGGAGGAGGAGAGGCGAACACAATAGACACTGCAGAACAGCTTGTACCCTAACTGACCAATAAACAAACGCTGTGTCCCACAGCCAGGCTGCGTCAACACCACAGAGATGGACATCCGTAAGTGTCGAAGAGAAAGAAATCCACACAGGGTCAAAAAGGTGAGAGAAAGTCTGACCTGTCTGTCTCCATATGTGCTGTAACATAATCCTTTAATAAAATTATTGATATATTTAACTGTGAAAATCCAATAATGTCGGCAGACTGATAATTTATCAGCCGTTTTATTTGTTTTACGCCACAAATGTCTGGCTTTCCCCAAATGAAGTGTGCACAAAAAGTAGTCCTGGGATAAACTGCTGTATGTTGCCCAGAACGTCACTAGATGGCGGCACTGTGGCTCATTTAATTAATCTAATTTTTCTACAGTGGTTTGTGCAGATAAATGGATAAATATTACCAAGCACATATCAGTGGTTAATACGAATAGGAAATAAATGTGTGGACAAAACCAACAGATCTGACATCAGCAAAAAAAAAACAATAGAGGACATCCCTGTCCTAGACCAAAAAAGGACAGCCAAAGGTGGACCATATATAGGAGATTAATGTGCTCCAACATCTGAGCTTCATTACTGGATTATAGTGACTTTATAAGTTAATTCTGATATTCTAAGATTTTAAATATTTAGGTTTTAGGGACGTCATTGAAGGATGGTTTACTCTTACACCAAATGATTGGATTCAATGACAATGCATTTTTCATTTTTCTGTACAACAGTGACATACAGAACAAGTGAATTAGCAGCAGCAAAAAGTTTATTGAATTTCTTTTTTCCATTCTTTCGAGTATATGAGCTTTGTGTTCAACTAAACACATTTAGGTTTCACCAAGAGTATTAAATTGTGACTGCATTGAACCTGTACATGAATTACATATTGTTACATACACCTTTTGTCACATTTTTGTTTGGTGGTGCACCATGGATATGAAAAATTAAACATTTTGTGTCAAAGCTGCGGTGGTCGATTGACAAACAATTTCCCATGATTCCCCAGTCAGTGTACGGAGTACCAGACGATGGCCAGAGTCAACCGAGTCCCATCCACAGCAGCTCGCAGCCCAGCAGGAAGCCCACCAAAGAGGATGTCCAGAAGGAGGTAAGTTGTCAAGTGACAGACCTTGTCCTTAGATGAGGGTTCAGTCAACATTGATCTTGACTCAGACTGATGAAGCCACTCATCTACCTCACACTCTCCTCACTCCATCAGATAACCTTCTTAAACAACCAGCTGGACAGACACTGTATGAAAGTCTCCAAAGTGGCCGACAGCCTGATGAGCTTCACGGAGCAGTTCACGGAATACGATCCCTTCGTGTCGACCACAGAACCCTCCAACCCCTGGATTAGTGACGACACCACATTCTGGGATCTAGAGGCCAGGTGAGGTTTATCATAACAATCACGTGGATAAAGGTTGACTTTGTCCCCACAGTTAGACCTGCACTGGCTAAAGACCTAAAAGACCAAATAAATTCTTTGTTCTGTTCTTCTATGAGCAGTCGTGACCCCAGCCAGCAGCGTGTGAAGAAATGGGGCTTCTCTCTGGAGGAGACCCTCAAAGACCCAGCAGGACGAGACCAGTTTCTGAAATTCGTAGAGTCAGAGTTCAGCTCAGAGAACCTGAGGTGAGTGTGGATGTCATTACTTGATGTTTTCTTTGTTTTTTAAATAGTGTTTTACAGCCTTTGAATAAATATAGACCTCCCCCCTACTTGTGAAGAATATATTATATAATATGTATTTATAATTAATAAATATTATAATTTATATGCAGCTCTAATGCCTTACTTTAATGCCAACGTCCAGATTTGGGTTGAACATCATACACTGGCAATAAATCACTTGTTTCTTATTTATACTTGTCAAAATATCTTTCTGTGAGTGCATTCATTGTAGGACAGTGTTTCACATCTACATAGAATTTCTCTTTTCACTGTCTCAGTAAATTGTGATTTTCTTTAATCAATGTCAAGAAATTTTTCAGTATCCATTGAAAGATTTTGGCTTCAATGCTGTAGATTCTGGTTTTGGAAAGAGGATAATTAGCATGCTCATTACATGAGAGGCTAATTGTTCATGCTCTTCTTTTCTTCACTCTGACTGGCTCATGCATCACATGGTATCTGAGTATCCCCCCCCTGTCTGTCGGCCACTGTCTTGTTCACTCTGCATGGCATACTGTTTATCTGATGTGTACAGTCTGGCTTATATTTCCATTCTCCAACTCTACTGTCATATATCAACTGTGTGTAATTGGCTAATGCAGCCTAGAGAGGGTTAACAACAGCAGGGTGGTTAATAAAAATGTACCTAAATAATATATTAACTATCTCACCGCTACTTTGTGGATTGATTTTTAAATAGTGTGGAGTGTGTGATGCTAATGATATAACTGACAACCCCTGTAGGTTCTGGATGGCAGTGCAGGATCTGAAGCGCCGACCTCTCCAGGAGGTGTCGACCAGAGCCCAGGAGATCTGGCAAGAGTTTCTGGCTGAGGGAGCGCCGAGCTCCATAAACCTGGACTCCCACAGCTACGAACGCACCAGCCAGAACCTTAAGGACCCGGGTCGATACAGCTATGAAGACGCACAGGTGGGCAGAGAGTCACAGTTAGCTAACAGACAAGGCTTTGATTAATTGTTCATCCATCTTCATCCTCACCAAAAGGTTCAGTTGTCAGAAACTTGATATGTTCTTTGAGCTGAAGGACGTTTCATTCCACAACTGAGGAACTTTTCTGGTCAGTTTCTAGTTGATGTTATTCATCCACTTATCCATTACCAGGTATCAGGGGCAGTAGTCTCCACAACTGACACCCAATTCACACTGCATTATATTGTGGGCCTTCCTGTGGATGGTGAGCCCACTAAAAGTTATGTTCGTAAGGTTGTGCTATGCTCAGAGCACCTCAGTGCAACCTGGCAGCTGGTGGATTAGAACCTGAAGCCTTGTGTACCCAAGTCCACGTCCTAATCCCCCTAGGCCAGGGGTATCCAAACTGTTCCTCAAAGGGCCAACCAAGAGCACAGAGCTTGACCAATCAGCTGTCTGATGATTGTGATCAGTTGATTAAACCTGTCAACTCAGGTGTGCTGCTGCTTGGTTGGAACAAAAACCTGCAGCCACAGTGGCCCTTTGTGGAACAGTTTGGACACCCCTGCACTAGGCCATCACTGCCGCCAAATGAAACATTACACATATAATTCATTTTATATTATTTGCAGCAAATATATTATTTTTCCGGCTGCAAATAATACAACTAAAAATGAAGTCTTGGTTCACTTATTCATTTATTCATGTTCATCTGTTTGATGTCGTTGCGTCACAGGGGCACAGTCTCCATAACAGCCACCCAAATCACACTGGTCCATACTGTGACCCATTCTGTGGGTGGTAAGCCCACAGGAAGTTATATGGGCCACCACTGCTGACATAATACGTGGTTTCTTTGCAAACAACATGTGATTAAATGTCAAGAAGCCTTTCAAAATTAAAGCCTTTGCTGAAGAAAAACACTAAAAGAGATGTTTTTGTCCAAAATAAAATACAGCTCCAATGACTTTTCTCTGCCAAGTATATAATAATTAGAAAAAGTTGATTTTAACTTGGAAAATTTCTATTCTTATTTGTGGATAAATAAATATTGTATATGTTGCTATGAAGAAAGTTGAAGGGATTGGTGAAATCTTGGGTTGTTACAGTTAGACACTGTTTCTGAAAGAAACGTTCTCTTCACTTACTGTAGATGGGTCGTCCAAATTCTGCTGCAGCTGCTGACACACACACATTCACACACACACAAAGACTCTGGTCCCCCCACCCTTCAGAGTCCCTTTTACTCCAGAGAAGAATGAAGAATGTGTTGGTGCCAGAGACCAATGAGGCGACTAACGCCATGAATGGGTTTTTCACTACAGATTCATTTGCTTTTAAAGTAGGTTGTTGGTGCGTGACATGCGTCGCCACCCACTGGCAGGACATCACTCAGTCGTGGCTTTGGACTCCTCCTCTGAAAGTGTTTTTTGGTTACATTACGTCCTCCAAAATGAACAGCGTATTCACTGCATTGCTACAGTACCTCCTTTCTTACCTCACTGTGACACACTCCTCTTCTCTGTGTCTGTTTCACTTCTTCTTCACCTGCAGGAGCACATATTCCAGCTAATGAAAAGTGACAGCTATGCACGCTTTCTTCGATCCAACATCTACCAGGACCTGCTGCTGGCCAGGAAGAAGGTGAGCCACAGTACACTCACTGGACTAGAAGTGTCCCATCACATCACTGTATAATATTGATTTGGATACTTGTTACTGCAACTATAATTTTCTGATAGTCAAATTTCTGTAAATCACTAAAATAAATGAAAAATACATGTGCATCAAGAAATATGTATTTTTTATTTAAATTAATTTGAAAACATTCTAAAAATGTTTAATCTCTTAGTATAAACAATAATTAAAAGTATACATCAAAACTAACATTCTTGCTGAAAATTTCCTAAAAAAAAAATCTAAAAGAAAGAAGAAAATCTTCCAAATATGAGTCACTAATTTGCTTTAAACCATGTAGCTATTTTAGTTTTTATCCTGCCATGACAGAAATATTAGCATCAACCTTTAATTAAAGCTCTCATAATATATCATCAATCATAATGCTAAAAAATAGAAATATGTTAAAACTACACTATTTTGGCCATAACATAGAGATATTTTTATATTTAAAATTCAGAAAAAAAGAAAATTACTTTAAATCAGCTTTTGATCAAACACACTTTATTGGTAATTACATACACAGTCTTTAAGTTTTATAATTACATTTCAAAAGAAACATGTCTGATACACCAACTATTTATCAAAACTACATTTAACATTTCCTCAAAGAAAAACTTAAAAACAAAATGTTCCTAAAAAAAGTATATTATTTTTATAATGCACAAATTTGCCATGAAATGTGTAGCTGCCGCAGTTTTTGACCAAATATTTCAGATCAATCTCTGATCTAAACTGTCTTACTAAAGATTTTCAGAAAAAGTCAATGTTGTAAAACTATAAAAAAATGTTACTTTGGTCAAAACATGGGGCTATTATCTATTATTATGCTTAAAATATATCAATATATGGATCAAAAGTACCAACCAAGCTGTTGTTGCTGTTTCTGTATAATATGGATCTTGTTAAACAATCACAGCTGCCTCTGTTCATGCCTGCCTTTCCCTCCTTCCCTGTTTGAAACTGCTCCCCCTGCTGGCCTCTTGCTGATACCCTTCTAATTCCTAAAACTGTAACCTTTTACCTGCAACATTCCTGTTTTCTTCTTTTCTTTTTTCATTGCTTGGCCTCTTTTTCCCTTTTTTTTCTTTATGATCCCCTCTCACTAACAACTTCATTCATAACTTCCATCCTCATTCACCCAAACACTCACCCTGCGCCCCCCTCCCCCTCCCACAACAGCAGCCAGCAGATACTGAGCAGGGCCGCCGCACCTCCCTGGAGAAGTTCACCCGCAGTGTGGTAAGTCATTTGGTGCTGGAGCTTTTCATGTCACAAACCGCACTGGCTGCCTCACAATCAGTGGCTTTTGCAGTAACCATAAAACATTCTGTTGTTGGCTTTTAGCTTTCAGCAGCAAGCCGTGAGTCTGTGACTAAGACAAACTACTACTCACAGCTCAGCATCTTTGTTTGATCACTCGTTAACTTCACTTTCTGAGTCGAGACATTTGTCATCATTTGTCTTGTTGACCTAACAGGGAAAGTCTCTGACGGGAAAGCGCCTGACCGGTTTGATGCAGTCGTCCTGACACACACCTGGCTGGAGGGACTCAGACAGACCCTGTCAGTGGGACGACCGACCCCGGGTGATGGAGGCACAGGTGAGGTCAGCGGAGCTGGCCTGGACAATACTGCTGTGGCGGCTCACGGACACAGCACCGAGGACAGCAGCCGTGCTGGTAGTGCAGCTTTGGGCCAAACTGAGTCACTGAGGGAAAGACAATGTTGAGATCCAGGAATCTCCGACCGCCAACACATCACACGGCATGCATCAGTATACAGTGTAAGCACATCCAGACTAGGGCTGCCCTCATCCTTCTCTCTGTTGGAATGTCAACTTCATAGTTTTTGGGTGAATTTTATTTTTTACTGTACTTCAGCCATTAAAGGCGGTCATATTCTGGAACTACAACATTTCTAGTGTTTTGTTGACAGCAGATCTTCTTTACTTCTCGGCTGCTTGAGTTAAAGCTCAAAGAGTTTTACTTTTTAAATATTTTGTTGAACATTCAGAGAAGAGCAGCAATAATAAAAGGCTGGAGACCACTTTGTTTTCCTTAACATGATGCACCCAGACTCTTTTTAAAGCCTCAAAATTTCTAATATTATTAAATTGCTATGTGATTCTTATATGACACATGGCGAGTGAATTTTGTTTTTATTTATATATATATTTTTGCATTATTATCTCCCAGAATCTGGCGTAAGGGCTTACTGTAGCATCTACATCACGCTGTTACGTATCAGGCTGTTCACAACTACGGTAACAGGGAATTTTTTGGAGATACAACTCATACATTGTATCGAACAAGATAATTTAGACAAAATTAACAGAACATTTCAGTAAATATGAGATGTGAAAAATTGGTCTAAATACCCAGATCATAAAGGATCAAATTCAGAGGTACGTCCAAACTCAGAGTTTAGAGTTGGGTTTAGGGGTCAGAGTTAAGGCTGGGGTTTAGGTTTAGGGTTTAGATTTAAGGTTAGGAATTAGGGTTTAGATTTGGGGTTAGGGATTGGAGATTAGGTGGGTATTAGGGCTGAGGTTTAGGTCGGGTTCAGCGTTGTGGTTAGGGTATAGATTTGATGGTTGAGGGTTAGGATCAGGGTTTAGATTTTTCTAAATAACCTACCAGGTAATAATAATTTTTAACCTGGAAATTTGTGGTGAGGATAGAACAACAGTAGCCCTTACAGAAAAAAAAATGGTTTTAGTTACATAATCATAAATCACTTGAAACTTATCCCTTAAGTTTTTTGAGGAGTTTTCAAAGGCCCAGGCGCCATCTACAGTAGGGGTAGTACATTTACAGCATCAATAGCAGACACTTGACTGCTAAATATTCTATCTAATACTGTAAAATTATAATTACTGCAAACAATGAAACCCATTCTGCTTGTCCAGATATGAGCCATGTTTGTCAGTCTGAAGTCTAATGTTTTCCTGTGTTCAAAATGGTGCATGACATGGTGTTGCCTCAGTGTGAGAAGCTGTGACTCTCCAAAGACAGACATGCAGACAGCTGGGAAATCCCAGGACAGTAGCAACACTCCTCAGTGACTGAACATCACAACTCAACTTGGAGCAGGAAGGACATGAGAGTCGTCACGGCAGCAGCACAACTAAAACATTTACGGCCGTTCAGCTTTGCGGTGGACTGTAAAACTGAAAACCTCTCCTCTTATTGCGCCCCACTGAGGCCTGGGGCTGCTATAGCAACTAATTTAACAGTTTAATGAATGAATCATCCCTTTTGTACTGTTTAAGGTGGTGCAATACATTGTACAGGTCGTATCAAAAAGTCTCATTATTATTATTGTTATTATTATTATTATTATGAAACAGTATCCTCCAGATTATGAGTTAGAAATGCTGTATTTACCAACTGTTATTATCAGCACAACAACAATCACACGTGTACACAATGCATTGTAGATGTTGATGGTGATTTCATTATACAAAAAGCACACTTTATTATGATATGGGCACATACTGTAACTATGCATGTAACATAATCAGGGCATTTTTGTGCTTTTAGTTTCTCAATCAGCAAGATAACTTCTAGCACTCCAGCACCTGTTATCTCTTCCTGGGAACCAAATAATAAAATCTCTAGGCCTGTTCACTCCTCCTCACTGTCTTCTCTGTTGAGTCCAGATGAAAGTTAGAGTGAATACAACGGTTGGTTTGGTATGGAGCCCACATTATGGTTTGGGGTTAGGGTTTGGTACTCTTCTTATTCTCATGAAGTGAAGATACATACATTCATCTTCATCTTCACTGTGTCTCAGAGGCAGCAGTCTCCACGACTGTCACCCATATCACACTGCTCCATACTATCAGCCTTTCTGTGTGTGGTGAGCTCACTAAAAGTCACGTTACTAGTTTTGATTACTACTTATCAAACAACTTTATATTGCGATACAAAACGCAACGCCTGCAGACAGAGCTACAGCTGTTGAGACTTTGACATTCAACAAGTGAAAGCAGTTGGTGGTAAGTAGAGGATCTCTGCTCTTCACCTGTGACATTAACCTGTGACAGACATTAATATCATTCTTTGGTTAAACCTTCATGCATTAAGAAAATATGCTTTCATAATACTGATTATTTTTGCTTAGCTTAGCTTCAGTCCTAATAGGAGACAGGAAATTTACAAAAAAAGAGAGAGTGAGTTTTTGATTACTTGCTGAATAGATAGGATAGATAGTCTAATCTAAATCTAATAATCTAGAAAACCTGAATAAAAATTAGCATTCCATTTGTAAGATTTTGATCATACTGTAATTAAATCACAAACATGTTGAAAGTACAATCTACAATAAAAAATATACAAAATATTTATTAAAAAGAAAATAAAAGAAACCTTCAATTCTTCAAAAGTTTTTAATTTATTAGGAGCCAGGTAAAAAAGAGAATTTTTAAAGATCAAATTTTTTCACACGTAAAATTTGAGTTTTGATGAAAGATTAAAAAAAAGAAGAGGTAAAAGAAAATATTACTAAAATTTATTTTTTCTGAAAAAGCCAAAACTGACAACATCATTTTTAAACATATAACAAAAATGTATTGTATTTTGTTGAGAGATTCAGAAAAGATTTTCCGAGGATATTTCTAATTTTTCAACATCTGAATATGTATTTTGCATGCAGAACAAAAAGTTTTTGAAAGATAATTGCCCTCAAAACATTATTTTAAAATTCCCAAATCCCAACATTTAATAATGATAAGTTGTTAATAATAAATGATAAAAATGTTGTATTAAAAATGAAATAGAAAAAAAATAGAACATTTTACTAAAATTCTTGAGACCCATGCAGCAAAATAGAAATTTGAATTGAAAGATTTTTGACAATTGGTGCTGTGCTGCTCAAAAACCTTCACCATCTTACCAGAATTATTTCAAAATGTTGTATTTTAATGAGTGCCTTGCTGAAATAAAATTTGAAAAAAATAAAATATTCAAAAATTAATCAAAAATGTGGTTTTTGATCAAAAGTTTTATCAACTATGTTTCATCTCATTTCATTGCAGAATTGAAAACAAGAGAAAAATCATCTTTCAAAGCTTTACACCCCAAAATTTGGATCAAAAAAATGGTGACACTGTAGAATTCCAAAAGCCAAAAAATTTAATACATTTTCTAACAATTTTGTTAAAACTTAAAATTATATTTTTTTAACATATTACCAAACATTCTGGTTGTTCTGGTTCTAAACAATTTTTTTATTTTAATTCAATTTTTTTTATCATAATAGATCAACATATAATTTTGAAAAATAGTTTTGATAAAAATTCCCAAAATGTTTCTTAAAAAAATTATATTGTGTAATTTGATCATTTGTGTAATTTGACTCATATATATATACATATATATATATACAATAAATACAGCAGTAAACATAATAAAATAAATAATAGAATGAATCAATAAGTTCAGATTTCAAGAGAAATATTTCAAATATCTATTTTTCAAATGATGTGTGTCGATGAGAAACAGGGAGAAAACTTTTTAGAAAGCCAAAAAAGAGAAGGCTCTTTTATTAAAGAAATCTTAATATTAAAACATGCCTTTCTACTTTTGGATGAATATTTACCTAACTACAGAAGAAAGCGCCACTACACACCATCAGTAACTCTTTTATTTTTATTTTGTCAGAACAATAAAAATAGTTTAACAAACAAAGACTTCTTCATTCTCTCCATTTCAACTTGTATTCATAGTTGAAGATGAGACAAATGCCCAGTCGTGTCCATTTCATCTCCACTTGGCTCTGTTCCGACCCTGATCCTGCCTCTCTATCCCTGGCAGATTCAACAAAAGGAAGTACCAGGGCCTATTGCTGTGTCTTATACGAGGTATGCAGGCAATGTCATGATTGGTGGTGACAAGTCAACCTTATTGGACTTCTTTTGTTCAGAATACGCCGCAACCAACCTGTCCACACACAGATGGTAACAATTAGCAGCTTATGACAGATGAATCATGCTTTCAATTACTGGCAAGACGTAGGAGAAAATGACACAAGTTCACTTTGGAGAAAGCACATACACTGGAGCGAAGAGAAGACGAGACCAATGACAAGTCTCAGAATTGGTTGTACGGATGATCAAGTCATGTGGAGGGTCCCTGAGGGAAGTGGAGAGGGGTTGGTGTCAATACAAAAGTAAGTAAATGTAAAGGATCGACGGTTACCTTCAACAACAGAGCAGCTATAATTACACTGCAGTGATATTGAATAATTACATGGAAGGGTGAGGACCCCTTTGTGCAACAAGCACAACCTACGGAACCTAAAAAGCTTTTTGTACAGTATTTAAAAGATCTTCTAAATGTCACAATGCACCATGGCTTTTCTAGAGCAATCAAAGAAAATGTCACATCAACTTGGGTTTTATAAGTTTTTACCTCTAACTCTAAATCTGTAAATCTGAGGAGTTGAGTTGGTCTCCACCTCCAACAACATTCTTTTCAAATCCAGGGGGTATGAAGCCTACTCTGAGCAAAGTCTATTGAAGAATTTGATTTTATAACAGAAGTAAGCAGCTAGTAAGATGCCAAATTAAATTAGCAAAAGATGACACGTTAGAATGTGTCTCCTCCCCAGGAGTTAATAGTAATGGAATCCTTGTGAGGCGTTACCATCCTGTCTTGATGAAAAAATACAATCACATGAATCAGGGCTGAGTGGCTGAACAATCAACAGCAGAGAAAAGATGCCTGAGTAGTTGAGGCTTTGTGCACCTGATCGGAACAGAGGTATCAATACAGTCTGGGAAAAGAAAATAAAAAACAAAAGAAATAAAAAAAAAACAGTCATACTAAGTTCACCCAAAAAGTTTAAAATGTAGAAATATTTTACACCAGAAAAAAAAACACTAACAGAAAAATATCTATTTAACTGCAACCCAGTACAGAGATGATGAAGACGTAGGAGATAAAGCCCAAACAGACAGAGGGACTGAAGCAGAAAGTCTTTGAGTCCATGTCAGAGTATCACTACAGTAGTCCAGAGGTCTGCAAGTAAAAGTGGTGGATATGAGCACCATCTATATGGCTGAGGGGAGGGGACATGAGGGAGGAGCCGGGGGCGGGATATGAGACGGTCACAGGTCCAATCAGGTTGCAGGGTCATGGCTGTCAGAGCTGGTTTCCAGTGCAGAGCGGCACTCTGGCACAGTGATGAGGATAATGACGTCTTAGTGTCACAATGGATCACACAGCAGACAAGTAGTCACAGAAGAGACGTGAGCTAAGATGGGCTGCTTTGGCCGACAGGGGCCCCCAAGATGTACCCCCCCCCCCTCTGGCACAAACAGTCCAAAGGCCCGGCCTTTAGCGTTCCCATTATTCTGTTGGTCTACAGCACAGAACATCGAGGACAGAACGGAATTGGATGTAGTCACATATCAAATGTTCCAGAGGGATCAATACAAAGAGTCGTGGGAGCGAGAGTTACTTCAATGAACCTGTGAGGTCTGAGGAATCAGAAGGTTTCCTTCCACCATTTCAGTCAGTTTTCATTTGACCCACTTCAGAGGGGAGGTTGTAGGGCTCATTAGTTTTTGAGGGAAAAAAAATATTTTCTTCATTGGTCCTCACCACCGCTGGGCCAATGTTCTCCTGTCATGAAACAGAACATGCAGATTAAGGACAGAAATAGTAGTTTAGTACTAGAGCAGATACTGCATGTTTAGCTCGCGCAAGGAGGCATTTATATGATTTAGAGACAGCAGACAGAGCTAGAGGAAAAAACTAAATAAATATACTATACAATCAGATTGTTCTCTAATTTATAAATGGCATGACCATTACAACCTTCAAAGTTTAACTAGAAAACAGGGCAGAAACGTCTCATTTGTTGACGCAAATTTCTAATTAATTCCAGTAAAAAAATGTTTAGGATTTAGAAAAAGAAAATTTAGAAAAAGACTTACCACTCTTGTCCACCTGCGTCCTGTGAAGCCTACAATCATCAAATGTCTCAAGTGGCTTCGAAAAATTTCTTTCATTGGTTCCTTCATTTTAATGCAAGTCTAATCCAAAGTTAGAGCAGGGAAAAAAAACAGTCCTTCATGGTAAAAGCCACTACTGATTAAAAAAAAACACAAATATTAGCTCAAGTATGGTTCTCAGTGACATTCAATCGACCATCCAAGGCATCATTCTTGGCTTCAAAAATTTAAATTGTTTTGATTTCTCCAGTGTCTTTTTTGCTCCTCATATTAAATATCCTTCTGTTCCAGTGAGGATAAGGAAAAAAAAAAAAAAAAGAAATGAAAACTCCAAAAATGTCTTCAATTTTGCATGAAGTCATTTGTCAACAAACACTGAGTCGCTCCTTGCCTTTAAAGTTATTATATATTTATATATATATTTATATATAAAAATGGTGTCCATAAATAATTAAACAATGTTCAGTAGATAAAATACCACTTGCATTTCTGTCCTGAAATGATCACTTTGTGCTTTCTGCAAAGAAAAACATTTTTGAAAAATAAGCAGCAAATTCTTTTTGCCAGAGGTTAATCCATATTAAAAAACAAAATAAAAAAAAAACATAGTCTCTTGAAATTTAAAAGGTTCTGCTCTATCTGTGTCGATTGGAAAATCCATTGCTGTTTGTAGCAGGCTCTTCTAGGTCGTCATCCTCAAAGCCGTGAAAGGTGGAGGTGTCGCTCTCCGAGGTGGTGCCGAACAACTCCTCAGCCCCGGTGAAAGTCCCATCTTCTTTCTCCTCACTGCAGTCCCCTGGGACAAAGAGCACAGACAGTACTGAGGTGGGTTTAATCCGGTGAGGTGAAAAAAGTTTCTAGCTCGTCTGAAACTGATTCAGGAAAGTGTCATTTTGAGCAAGAAGTAAAATAGTCAGTGACCACTCACTTGTGCATTGGCAGGTGGAGTAGGGAGACCCGGATTTACCCAATGGATTTTTTAAGCCTTGGCATTTATTACAGTAGTTGCTGGGAATGCCGGTCCCACCTGGACCCTTTGGACCTGGAGGTTTTCAAAGAAATTCAATTGAGAAATAAAAAAAAAAATCAACTTTTGCATCATTCCATTGGGCTCCCTATCTGCACGAAGGCTCACATTTCATTGTGTGTAGTTCACAGTGACAGGGAGTTTGCTTTCTTTTCCTAATGTTAAGGAACAGAGAGTATACTGAGAATCCCAGTATACGGTTGTTTCAGGTTAATCTGGTATGTTGCTTGTTTTGTTCAATATATCTTTGAAAGTCTACAGTACGTGCTGTAAGCAAAACAACATGACATCACTGTCTTATTTTATTACTGAGAAAAAAGTGAAAATGCAACGCCTCAATAACTGTGTTTATAGTAGCTACAGTTGGATAACTGAGAGAACTACAAACTCTCTGAGGTGTCCTGTAGTATACAATATGACACCAGAGTTATACTGTATTTAGAAAGAAATTTCCATAACTATAAAATCTGTCATAACTTTTTAATCGGAGAAAAGGCAGCGCTCTCACGTTTTTGTCTGTCAGACTGCGGCGTGGAGGGGGATCTGGTCGCCATCGTATTCATTTCTCCACTTCGATCTTCCTCCGCCAGGTGGGAATGAGTGTAGTGGTAACTTAGTCCCGTACGGTTTCTGTAGCGCTTTGCACAAACTGCAACAAAAAACAAAAAACTTGTTTTGCTCAGGTTTAGCATTGAGTCTATTCTCTCTTTATGCATTTGTTTTTACAATTATGTTTTTTAATTTAAATGCATTTAGCAGCTGTTGGCATTCGATTTCTGTCTGTAGGGGAGCTGTTGGAATTTAATGCTAGTCTGTTAAAAAACCCAAAACCCTAGACAATGTTACATCTCAGTTACATAGCACAGAGGTCTTCAGCTGCAGGAAAGCAATCTGGGGGTTCAATCAATAATCTCTGTACACGCAGTTGCACCGACAGACAAAATTGGATTTAAAAAATGCCCTGGGGTAAAAAGAGAGAAACGGAGAGGAGGTACCTGAGGGTGTAGACTTGGAGTTCTGCTTTTGTTTGTATCTGTCTGAAACAGAAGATGAAAAGAATTACAAAGAAGAAGTGTATTAGAATGTGTCAACAACAGGAGTACAGGCAGATTACTACAGAGTACTGTCATTTTGCTTTCATTCTGCAGTTCAATGGAAACAAAGATTTTTCATGTAAGTAAACCACCTTTCAATAATTACCTAATGGATACTTCAGGACATTTTTATCCAAAATTAATTCTATCTTGTGTTTACACAGACTGTTACTAAAATGTTCTTCAGTATGTCTCTAAACAAGCAGTCTACTACTTTTTATGCAGTACACTTACTGGTCACAGACTGCAGTCTCTCAAAGAGTGAAGAGTTTATCTTAGATGAGCAACACATTTGATTGGCTGGTAGTGTCATATGGGGATTTTTAGTCATTTTAAATCAAATTTTTTCAGAAGATTTTGCATTCACTTTCCGGGTTTACCACATTCGGTGGTAACACTCTGTCCTAACTTTTACACAACACAAAACCCTCCAACTATTCCAGAATCATTTCAGACTTACTGTCACAGACATATGGCTTATCATCATCGAGGTCAGCCTTCCTACGACCTGAACCTCGGCCCTGAGGGAACAAAATGAAATCCTTGTTTGTAATGTATATTTTTAAAACTGACAATAAAGGAGACAAAAATATTTTTTTAAATGTGTGATAGGTTCTGGCTGCTTCGCAACAAATGTCACTTACTCTTCCTTTTCCCCGATGTCTCCTCCTGGGAGTATCCACTTCATAGTCGTCATCATCATTGAAGGCGTCTTCTGCTGCGTCAGCCTCAAGAACTCTCTGAGAAAGACAAAAAAGGAAAAGATCAAACTATCTATCTGTATTAATCATCTATCATCCGACTCCCTATCCTTAATTACTTCTACAAGATGATCACAGCAAAAATTGTAACAGTTACTGCTCTTCCAAAGTAACTTCCATTGTAAATAACTCCAAGGCGTTGACTGTTTGACCCAAAGATCTAACCCACTTTGTGCAGTGAAGTAGATACATTGTTTTAATTTAACATTTATGAGTTCTGCATCACCACAACATTGTATATAAATGTTTACAGATAAGGCAATTTGCTTCTTTGTATCTCAGTGTGACAGCAGTCAGCTAACAAGCTCTGCAGGTCAGTGGCACCAACTTGGCAAGAGTCTCAGACAGGGCAACACTTCACTCACTGGCAATGACTTTGATTTTTTTTTTGCAGGGATATAAAATGGAATTTTCAACATTTCCTGTGACACATTAATGAATGAATTAAACCCAAGCATCACAGTAGCTAACACATGCAGAGAGCATTAAAGTGAACAAACCTGGATCTCCAGCAGGCTCTCTTCGTCATTTTTGGCATCGCCCCGCAGCAGAGCCTCCAGTGTGGTGCTCTGAGCCGGCAAGGAATCCTTTGACATGAGGCTGCCATCTGCACGATCAACAGTGAAGATTTCAGAAACAAATGAAACAAGACCTGAAAGATTTTTAATTTCTGTGTAAAATCTGCAATCAAGACAAGAGCAGGAGAAAATTGGTGTTTACAGTATTATTAACATGGCCACTCACAGTATGTGGCCAACACATTAAAGTTTGGCATTTGAACCACCATTTTTTTGTGATCCTCTACTCCAGAGCTCAACAACTCTATTTGTAATAATGTCTGGACAGACACAGTGGAGGCTCAAAATAAAAAACAAATCTAACGTTTGTCTGACATTATTATTCTGTCTGTTTTGGAATCGAGTCTTGGGCTGGAATGAACAGTTTGGTGGGTTGGATTTGATCGGTGTGACACTAGTTTGAAAATCAGCTCCTATTATTAATCCCGTTCATTTTTACTCCTGAACCAAATCTCAGCTTTGGTGAACTTCCCCTTTTGACAGAGATACGGCGTTCTACTCATCATACAGCTGGGTTTGAACCTGTGCTCTTCACTTAACAATATCTCTTAATGGTCAGTTTCATGTTGGTGCCAGAAATTAGCTCTGAAATTAAACTTAATTATGAGCCTTTTTTGTTGTTATTATATTTGTCCAGCTTAATGTAGATTAAGTGGAAGCAGACTTTTAAATGGACAAGAAATTAAAGAAAGAGTGGTCTAATATTTTTTTCCATGACTACATATATATATATATATATATATACACATATATACATATATACATATATATATGTAATTCATATTGTTTACAGTTATATTGCAACATCAACAGCAACAGACTGATTAAGGAGATTTAAATGTTGTTTAACATTGTCTGTGGTGTTCATTACAATCAGAATTTTAACTAAAATAATAAATAATTATAACATTTTAGGTGTAAATTTCATTACTAATTACTAGACATTTCAGGTCACTCCACTAATTACTTGGCGAACCCAAGGTCAAGAAACACAATCATTTTGAGGAGCGTTCTTCAAAACAACATACCTTAATAAAATTATGCTAGTGATGTAAGTTGTAAACACATCATGTAACACAGGCAACAGGGATGGAGCAGAGAGAAAAATGTGGATTTTTTTTTTTCATTCATCATTTTCATTCATTCATTTTTTTGTAATCTATGTATGTTTTAATGCTTGACCCAGTATGGATTGAAAGGGAAGGTTTATATGTGCTATTAGGTTATATGTAACAAGATGTCACATTTGAGAATGAGGTGAAAATGTGGGTGGGTGGGGTACGGGGGATTTGAAAATGTGGTGAAATATTACAGGGTTCACTACATATATAATTAAATCATATATACAAAGTATATATGATTTAATTAAAACTTATGTGAAAAAATGTTCAGCACACATAACCCGGGCGGCAGAAATGTAGGGAGAAGGGAGTGGAGTTGATTGTGATCTGGACTTTTTCTATCAAGTGTCTCTGACTTCACTTGTTTGACATTTTCACTTCTTCTGTGAGCTGAAGAGAAAACCGGCAATGTCTTTGACATTCAGTAGACTGTTTACAAAACCTCCCAACCCAGACCTGCTCCGTGGGTGAGAACTTTAGAGCGTTCCCTACATTCCAACTCCAGCTTTTCAATCAGCCCACAGGATAGACTTCTGCGGAATATTCTAGAGTGGGAGCAGCGGAGGGCTGCACTGGTAAGAGACGGATGTTGGGGGTGTCATGCAGAACAAGCTCCTCTAACACGTCTCTTCCACAGTGAGGCAGCAGCCCCTCACTCACCATTGTGTCTGCGCACGTTGACTTTCAACTCTCCGCGACGAGACAGACCCCCTCTACTCCTCCACCAGCAAACCTCGCAACCCATGGGAGCTGCGGGGGGGAGGCTGGAGGGGGGTCTAAAAATAGATGCAGCAGCAGCCTGCAGCAGGGAGCTGATTCTGCATGCAGCCCAGGTCTCTAGCACAACGTGAGTTAAGACAGCCTGCCAAGGTGGAGAGACAAGTCTGAGGCTGTTGCTGCTGCTGCTGCTCCTACTGCCGCTGCCTCGTGCTGCCCACCTTTGTGCTCTGCGGGTTCAATTAAGGTTCGTGTCCCCATACATGGGCTCTGGCAGGCTGCACATACAAATGGCTGATGAAATTAACAGACCAGCAGAGTCGAGGTGGTGTTAGAGCACAACCTCACTGTGAAACAATGGGATGTGTTTGTGAAACAAAGACTCAGTTCAGTCTCTCACCGCCATCATTCCATCTTGTTTTTGTTTTTTTATTTCTTTCTTCAATTACTTCAGTTCAACTGAACTGAAGGTGAATTATTTGGTTTTAACAGAAGAATTAATCCATTCATGGCAATATTTCTCAGTCTCACTACAGTATGTTTTAATTTCAGAACAAAACATCCCAATACTTGCCACGGTATCAAAGCCCTGGGCAGAGGATGAACCAGTTCACTTGAGCGTGAGAGACTGCACAGTAACCTAAAGAGAGTGATACGAGTAAGGTAACGGATCCACTTGACAACGGCAACAGCCAATGGTAACCAGGTTGACAGAGACACTCTGCTATATTTTTAAGGGAGCCTAAGAAATAATGATCGCCACTCAGTAAAAAAAAAAACCGTCTGCAGCGGCCAAACTCTGACTGGCAGCTCCCCGCAGCAGTAACTCTAATAACACGTTCTACTGCTCACAAAACAAGTTAACCAGCAGGGGGCCGGGCATGTTGTCTCTGGAAAAAGTGTTGAACTAGACTAATGTTTTAAGCCGGACCATTCCACACCATTACTAATAATAACAGAAATATGGAAGAGGCGGGTGGATGAGAGGGTTGAAATGTGGAGCATGGAGTGAGGACACAGGTTTGTTTGAGGACAACAGCGTCTTACCCAGGTGGAGGCCGTAGATGCCCAGAGGAGGATCTGAGGCACTGTGCAGTCGTCTCTTCTTTCTCCAGCAGCGAGCAGGATATGTGTACATCTGTCCCGCCGATACACCTGGATGACAACAGCCAACGATGTTACAACAACAGTCTAATCTAAAAACCCATTGGACATTTTTAACATATAAATTAATCTTTGATTAAGCTTTGAGTTTTTTTTTTAAATGACATGATTCTGAAGTGGAACACATTAAACAGTTAATTAAAAATGATCAAAATGTACATAAGAGAGATTTTAAAACAAAGAGCAAAAGTATGGGTCAAGTTCCACAATTGTCTGGTTGTC
The DNA here is from genome assembly GCA_016785265.1 of Paraplagusia blochii. Taxonomy (NCBI): domain Eukaryota; kingdom Metazoa; phylum Chordata; class Actinopteri; order Pleuronectiformes; family Cynoglossidae; genus Paraplagusia; species Paraplagusia blochii. Next base: position 109,009 of record JAFBJS010002247.1, on the reverse strand, counting down.
TGGTTCTGGTATCAGAACAGGCTGTTAGTAAATGAGAAAAATAAAGAGAAAATTGATAAAAAAAATAAAGAGAAAAAATAAAGTGAAAAGATTATTTACTCTTACCTATCAATTGTGTCATTGATTCACATTCAATTATAAGTTAAAATGTTGACAATATCTCTTATTTATTAAAGTACACATTAACAGAGCCTACTGTTTGATCCTAAAAAAAAAAAAACACAGAAATTAATTCATTAACCAAAGCTACACCGGCGACTATAGACATTTCACATCAGCAGCTGTTAAAGCTCAGTCATTTAAATTGGTTGAGGTGGCGCAAAAAGGTCTATGATCAACACTCCATAGATTCTTAAAAGAGGTCCTTCAAATTTTCATAATCCCACTGATTCCTAGTGGTGGCCTGAATACATCTGATGGCTATTTTAGATTTGCATAATATTAAAAAGCAAATTAGTCTGCGGAGTTATTAAGGAAAATTGCTAGGTATTTAAAATAAAAAAAATCAAAAGAATACAACTATTAAGAGACAAAAACAAAGTACAATTTTGTATTCCTATCCCTGACCAACAGTGACTAAATATGGCAGTTTTGAAACAGCTCATCACATGTGTGGTTGTCTTAGAATAAATATCTATGCTCACTAACTATTTTAATTATTTTTTTCAAGGTGGGTGAATAGCAGGAGGGGAAATTCTGCTCAGGGCAAAAATTAATAAATATTATTCTTTTGAATTTCAATTGTAATTAACATAGAAACCTGGGCTGCGGTGGTGCCTCTCCATCCAGATGTAGCAGTTGTTCTGGGCCACGCCTGTTTGTGAGTCCAGGAACGGCAGGCGAACACTGCGCTCGGCGCACAGACGGGCATTGTAGCTGCGGCACTGCTCAATGGCATCCTTGTAGAACTGGTCACCCAACCTGCAGTGACATAACATGAGCAGCAGAGGTCAGAGACACTGACTGACGTCCACACAAACTGCCCTGTCACACAATTGTGGCTGCTGGGGCCCACTAAAAATAAATATGACTCTTAGCCAAACCTCCGCTAAGCAGATTAGCCTCTTGTGTTAATGGCGTGCTGCATTACCGGCTACAGTTCATTAAATCATTTATCTGAGGTAGCTACAATATAATGGGAAAACGATCAATACAATGTAAAGAGGCCAGCGCAGCCGCTCCTATTAGGAAGGAAGACTAATTTCCTTAAAGCCCCAATTTACATGCAATCAATACTTCGACATTACTGTTAAAGTTAGAACCAAATCTTCCTAAAATCCCTTCTGTTGTCTCTTATTTCTGCTCCCTTCATTAAAAGTTTTGTGGCTAATTCCCAGGACATGGCAGTGATCTTGTCTCTCTGTACGAGAAGACAGAAAAAACAAATCTTTTTTAATGCAGAGTTAAAAAAAAAAAAATCAATGGAGCGTGACTGTGTTTACAATGATTAATGTCCTCATTAATATTTAATGAGAACTGAATAAATCCTGTTTTCCATATGAAGTATTAAATACTAACAGAGCATCTTTGACACTGCAAAAAATAAAGATTAAAGTGGCTGTACTCAGCTCTGGAAAGGCCCCTCAAAGAAAACCTGTTTCATAAATTACAGCGTTATTTTTCGCAGTTCCACCAGCCTGCAAATTGCATGAAAGAAATCATTGGGGACAGTTCTCGGGTTGTTTAATAGCTGAGACGGTCCTTTAGTATAGATAAGTACATGTGCAACACAATGTACAAATATAGTTGGCAAGCACAGAGTAAAACAATCCCTTAACATTAAAGATATAGTAAATGTTTATTGTATCAACTTCAATGATAATATATATTTTTAATGATTTGATTATGATTAAAACACAATCATTATTATGTTACAGTCAGTCTGTACATATATAAATATATATGTACACATGCATACAGTACATACACACATACATACAGTACATACATTGTGTGTCTGTGTGTACATATAGTACTGTTATTCAATTTCTTGTTCATTTTAATACCACTAAAGATAGATTTACTTAGACAAATATATCGACAACAAAAAAACGTAAGTATGTAATTTCAGAGCTGATATCTAGCCATTTTCCATGGTTTTCTTGGTAGACACCAAAAGTTCTGTCATCAATAGCTATGACATTGTACAGCCAAAAAACAGTGCTTTGGGGCACTCCATGTTTTCCTGTTCATTGTTATCTTCAGGTAATATACCTTTGGTGGTGCCAAGCATTAAAATGAAGAAAAAATTGAAATGAGAAAACAAGTGTGGCCTAGTATCTATTCATATACTGTATATATTTGTGTAATATTTTTAAATGGATAGAAATAAAAAAGGAAAAAATGAAGAACTCACAATGTGACTCAACTCAAACACTCAGGCGTTTTTTTTGTATAAATCTGAGTCCATTCACAGTGAGTCCAGTGAGTCCAAAATTATCAAGTCAACCTTAAATCTAGAGCCTGTCAAGGAAGAAGCAGCTTCTGTGACCATGAGGCAGTTTGAAGCCTTTCCCACTTTAGCTCCACTTTTCTTGATGCCACTGAGATTTTGGCAGTCCCTCTGGGTGTCAGAGTTAATATTCAGAGTGAAATGGGGGAGGATATATTACATCCAATGGCTGCCACATGCTTGGTATGGTAATTAGCCTATTTAATTAATCTCACAAGAGTGTCGAGTACAAGGGCAGGGTCTAATTTGCCTGCATCGAAGATGTGGTAAAAAAAAAAAAAAAAAAGTGTTCTCCTGATGAAACGGTGTGCAGACAAGAGGAAGTAGAAAAGACGGTGACGGCAGGCTGCTGGAGAATGACCGTCTCCTCGGTTCACGTAGTTAAGGTCCTCCATGTGTTCTACATTACAACATTAGGACTGGGCCATTTTAAAGTGAAGCTAATGAGTTGTGCACCCTGACTCAGGCCTGGAATCTTAAATTAGAGGTGAAGGAGGTGGAAGGGGAAAAGTCAGCATCCTACAGATCTCACACACACACACACACACACACACGCTCACTCACTCACTCACACCTTTTCTGTATATCTATACTAGAATGAGTTCAACGGATGAAGCGCCTTGTTAGGAATGCTGTCCCACACAAAGAGCAGACAAAGCCACAGTGTGTCAAGGCATCCTGGGAAAGGGAGGCTCCGTGTCAGTGCAAGTGAGAAGAGTAAACAGTCACAGGTACCGAGCGAGAGCAGGAAGGGGTGAGAAGGACTAAAAACAGAGGGGGAGAGACAGAATGACAATGATAGAAAAGAGAGGAATAAAACTAAAAAGACAGGAAACAAATTTAAAACACGTCAAGAATCTTAAAGGCTGTGACTAATATCTTTTGTGGGGGATTTTTTTCACATTAATACTTGTTCTTCATATGAATGAGAGGGAATTTCACTTCGCCAAAAAGAAAAAGACCCTCTGCTCATTTCACCTGCAGTTTATCGTAAAAATCCTTTCCAAATTGTCCATTGTGTCTCACCGTCATTCCTTTATATCAACACTCATTCCGATTAAGACGAGCTGTGTGACATGCAGTATCAGGTTCCTAACAGCAGGCCAGCTGACTAACTGCAAATGCTTCCTGTAGCTTGCTGCATGAGCACGCTCACCCTGCCGTGCCAAGTTTCTCCCCACATCACCCGAGCTGAGCAGGCTGCGTGAAATAGGGAGCTCATCAGTCTCAAGTAGAGTGTGCACAGGCAGGGCCACGGCATAGCACCGCAGCAAATGAGTAGAAAAGGCCCTTTTGGCAGGGCTGGTGTGTTGGTGCGATGCTGGTTCGCAACAGCAGCGGCAGCCCTGAGCAGCTTGTGTGCTGCGCAAGGTGAGATATCTTTCTGACACTTATAATAAGCTACAGCATGTAAACACCCAACAGAACACAGGGCAGGTGGGACAGTAGGTGTGTAAGCACAGAGATTTATGCAGTTTCTTTTTTTCTGCAAAATGACACCGCATTTTTAAGTTAAAACAGGGCGGCAGTGGTGGCCTAGCGGTTAAGGAAGTGGACTTGGGACCAAGAGGCTTTAAGTTTAGTTGCCAGGTTGCCCCTGCGACTCCGAAATGGATATGTTTATGAAAATTAATAAATGACAAACTCACAAATGCATGAATACATCTATCAGGCAGTAGTTTATATTCAGTTTTTCTCCATGACAGTCAAAGACAAATTAAAGTAGCGTTATTTCCCTATGTATACACAGAAATGACTCCTCACGTCTACTTCTACTTCTACTGTGAAACTACATCCTTAGCTGTCGACCAAAATTCCCTTTCATTTTTTTGACTGGACGGAAAAACATTTAAGAATGAAAATAAAAACAAAGAGACATTCGTTTTGCTTGGTTCTTTCATACGAGGTGATTCGGGGGAAGTTTTTACAGCAGATACTCTTTGTGACACCAACCACACCTGTGATTTGGGGGTTGTTGGGAACAGGAGTCACCAACCGTTTGAAATTGAGAGCTACTTCAAGGGCACTAAGTAATAAGAATGAGGCTACTTGTTTGATACCCACTCTCTGAGCAATATAATAATAATTAGTTCTGGGACACACAATAGTAGTCACTGTTCTTGGGACTGTCACTGAACCCATTGAAACATTATTGTAAGTGTAACTAATTTAAAAAGCACAGAAACAGTATATGTTTGACCCTTTTGCTGACTAGTTTTATTTTTAGAGCATACTCCAGGGTCGTCTTAGGTATCCCATGGAACTACCAGAAAATCCCCAGCACCAAGTTGGTGACCCCTGGTCTAGAGGCTGGAACTGAAGACAGAACAATTTCTTGCAGTGCCACTACTAAAGCTTAATCTCATAATTCTGTGAGACACTGACAAAGCTGTATTCAAATATTATAACTGGTTATAACATTTAGATTATTCTAAAAAATATAAATGCTAAAATCCCATATCCACAGCAGAGAAGCAGGTCCACTACACCATGGTTGAGCAATCTAGACATAACTGGTTTTTCATCGTAAGCTTAGTCGAGTGTTTCACTGGGCCACTATCAGACAAAAATGTTCCAAAGGGTAAGTGCTTAAATTTATAGGATTGCAATTTCAACAATTGAATAACTTGGTGTCAAACCTTTGACTGTTTAACTGCACAAAACACTTGAAGGAATTGAAGAAAGAAACTCAAAATGTTCCTACAGTTCCGATCAACCTGCTGACACCTTACCAAAGGTTATTTTTTATATCGCTATCCTGCAGGCAAACAAGCAAATCTGCAGTAAACGTTTAATAGTTTTTAAAAAAAGTTAAGTGAAATTTTAATAATTTTAGATGGTTCACCTGATGATCGCTCATTGCACATCAGTGTAACATGTACCAGTGTTTTGCAATAACTGGCTCAGTCAGGCATCTCCATATGATCTCTCTAAACAGTAGCTAAGACTGGTGCAAATAATTCGTTTTATATTAATTAATTACTTAGAAATCAGAGATTTCTGTCCCAGAGTTGTGGTCTCTGTGATTGTCACCTTCAGGGAAGTTCATGAGTGTTGTGGTTGACAATTATGGAGACTGCTGCCCTTGCAGCCCAGTGATAGATAAGCAAACAAATAAAGATGGATGGACGGAAGACAAAATGTCTTAAGATAGAAATACCCAACTGTTCATTCAAAGTTTATCGTTATATCTCCAGTACATTTTCTCTCGGGGACAGGTTGTGACCTGCTGTAAAATACCCTCACCCTGGAACTCTACGAAAGTCAAAAGACTTAAGAGGGTAGAGAAAAAGTCTGTCTGGGAACACTGACTTGTCCTACTTGCTAGTCTAATTATATTTACCACTTTCCAACTTTTTTTGTTTTTCCGCATATTACACCCCCAGCATATTGTACCTCCTTAGCTTAGAGCACATTCATCCTCCATATTTTCCACTCGAGCAGAGAAGGTGAATGTGTCTGTGGTGGTGAGGAGTTAAGGTAAAACTCGCAGCCCTCCACTATCAGCACGTTCCTGTCAACGGTTCGTGTGTCACACAGCGGCGCTGTAATGTAAGCATGTGTCAACGCTTGTTTTGCATATCTAATGACAAACTTCGGTTTGTAGAGGGGCAGCTCAGGGGGCGATGGAGGTATGTATAGTCATATGTGGAAGAAAGATCAGCTAACCACAAGTCAAGTCCCACATTTTGTGAAGGCAGAGGAAGACGATCTAGAAACAAGACTTTTGTCTTGTCAGCTTTGTTTAGTTGTTGTTGTTTTTTTTTTAATCTGCAGGTGCACTGCTGTTTTACAGGAAGCTACAGCAACCACATAAGAAGAGAGGAGGAGGAGGAGGAGGAGGAGGAAGAAAAGGTTGTAGCGAAAGGCTGCATTCTTACCACAACCTTTCATTACTCCAATCAGAACCGCACAGTGTGGGAGAAGGTGGGAGTAAAACCAGACCCTCAATACTCTGGTGCAAATAAAAAGCAGCCCTGACTCACTATGTGTCTCGTCCGTGCCAAGACGATGAGCAGGAGCAGCAGGCTGATCCCTAACCTGTAGGAAGCTCCAGCAGTGGCTGAAATGTTAATGAGCAGCTTTTACGAGCTGCTTTATTAATTAAAAATTCCAGACTCCATTTTAATCAGCAGATTGAAGAGATTACCGTCCTACTCGGGACGAAATGAGGGACAGACCTCACACAGACACCCACCACCACAGCACACAGTCAGTCTGGACTTTCATGTCTCTTACATGAATGGAGTTGATATAAAATAAGGGTCAAATTGATCCAGGGGAGTGAAGGCCAATTAGCGTCAACTTTGTGTAATTATAATCTGACAAACTTGTGAAATGAAGTCAGAAACCTGAGACGGAGGCTAATTATAGCAGACTGAAACACTCCATTAAGCACGGTGTACAGCATGGAGACATTTTACATCAGAATGCTAAAGCGTCTCTCAGCCAAAACGGCAGCTTGACAGCAGACGGCTCCTGTTGGCACACAGGAGAGCCCTACGAGGTAACGGTGTGCATTCTAATAATAGTTAGGGAAAAAGACGTGTGATAGACTTCTACGACAAAGGGAGTGGAGGGAGCTACAAAGAAGTATTTCCGAACATTTACATCTGGCACTTTAAACATTGGCTGCTTTACTGAATAGATGAGCAAGGCTTTGATCGTCTCCCAGACGAATTCCAAAACTGAAGAAGTGGCAGAAAGCAAGGGAACGCTGAGACTTTTAGTCTAAATACAGATTTAAAGAAAAAATTCTACAGTTATAAGAAGCGATAAGTGCACAGATGCAGGGAGGAAGAGGAGGAGGAAGGTAAGTGGGTGTCCTGCTAAGACCACTTTGCCTGTACGTGCATCCTCTGTCACCCACTGTGACAACAGTCACAGGCCACTCAACTGACATCTAAATATACACCGTTTTAAAAGATACACTATAATTTAACTGTGCAGCAAACACAAGTGAATATTAACTTCAATTAACGTCACCGTGAAGACAGACATTTCTACTTGACATTTACCTACATGGCAGCGCAGTTATATTAATCTCTTACACCCGTACACATGCAAATAAGCAACAAACATATATAATTATAGAAATAATTGCACATGTTTGTTGTTTATGTGAATCAATGATATGTCGCACGTACTTAAATCAACAGTTTTATTTTCCCTTTGCAAATTTTAAAATAATTTCAGCCATATATGTTGAAAGTAACATTCAGAGCGCCCCCTAATTCTGTTACTCCTAACACCCAGCCACAGCCAAAACAAGGGAGTACTGGTTACAGTTAATATTGTAGTGAACAGCTGCATTTCCTAAAACAGCTTCAAGCGTACCTTTTTTTGTTTTACTTTGTGCAGCGTCATTTATTTCCTGTTGCCTGGTTCACAGTGTATCATTTAATGGGATGCTTATCAGCTACCTGCCATGTCTGATTTGGGTAACACACTAAGCAACTGGAATGCTTTCTTTGTTTCAACCAAAACTTGTCACACTGACCGTTCTGACTTCCTGTTTACACAAGTCATGGAATGCAGAAAATCTGAGCTAAGATTAGGCAAGAAAAAAAATAAGAGCTCCTATATGGAAGTACTTCAGAACAACTGTGATGGTAATGTACCAATGAATTAAGATGAAAACAAATTGTTGGCTACAAACAAATATGCCATATACATTAGTTCCCTTTTATAACAGAAGGAATAAAGAAGACTCATTTTATTAAGTCATGTCATCAGGTTTGCACCACATATCAACACTCTATGTCAGGCAAACTAAGGCGAAGGAGGTTAAATGCCACACATTCAGTTTTATACTCCGGGGCCAAATAATAAAATTGGTTGGTAGTGTGAATATACATGTTTTCACTTTATATGGCATAGAGAAGGAGTTTTAAAAAAGAGTTTAGCCTTTATGCATGACTTTAAAATGTCCTTTAGCTTAGATCAGTGTTTGTCAACTCTTTTTTTCCACCACTGACCAGATAAATGTTTGACAGTTTTTTATATATTTTTAATAGTAAAAGTAAGATAACGTTTATCAACTATATATGCAACTTAATTAGCATTCAGTTGATAATTACTAATTAATTAATTAATCTTTTTTCTCTTTTAATGCAGAAATTTTCACCTCTAAGATGAGAAGGGGGTTTTATTTCATCACTACATTGTGCTTGTCCTCAATCAGACAGAGAATGCATATTTTTTCAAAATAAAACATTGCTCTGGGTCAAAAAAACAGAAATAGTGTAAGTTATGCATTATCTCACCGCAGTCTGGTAGTTGGGGACCACAGCCTTAGCTCACACAAATTCTCATTCCTGCCTAAAACCCAAACCAGGATCACTAATTCCATGGTCCGTAACATGATTCAGCACTGCTTTATCACCATGTGCTCTATAGGACCCGACCTGGCAAGAAATTGAACCAAGGACCTTCTAAAACCCTTCCAAAGATATTCTATATCTTGGTGGTTTCTACATTAACATCAATAATCCCATATGTCATTTTATTTCATTTAAAGAAGAGAGACAGAAGAAGACAGTTCCAAACAGTGTTCATGCTAACACAGTCATCACTGTTATTGTTTTCTCCCTGCTTCCACTCCACACACTGTACAGGGCAGCACAGGAAGGAGCCAAGACTGGCAGTCTGAATATTGCAAACATCCCTAACGTCCGCAAGGTTTTCGAACGCAGAATCCCCAAAAAATAATTTACTCTTGAAATATGTATTAAATAATAAATAAACCTGCTGACTTGTTTATGAAAGCACGTGCATCACAAAAAGTGCAAACTAACCTTTAGCACACAATAACAAAGGCACCAGGACAGGCAGTGTAACATAATGTCATCATGTAAGGGTAAAAACATAGGTGGGTGATGCAAGAGTGCGTGGTGCCGTGCGGTCCACATTTGTGTGCTGCAGTCCACGGAGGTGCCAGGGTACCTCTGTGGAAGAGCAGATGGTTCTCCTGCTTGTGGCCAACACTTCCTCTCTGTCGGAGCATCTCTCTGACAGATGGGCCCAGGATCCTGGACCAAGCTAATCTCCAGCTCTCCTCCACTTAAAGGCACAGCAAAGCTCCAGCTCAGCCCCTAGTGACCCACGACTGCGGTCACGTCCGAGCCGGACGCGTGCATTTCAGCAAACGTTGCCTTACGGTCTGGTTTTCATGTGGAATGTTAGACAGGAGGCAGGGGGCAGGAGTCTGCCTGTGCCTAACTTACAGTAACATGTCTACCGGTGGAAGTGGGGAAACAATACAACAGAACAAAGGAGGAATGGAGGAGGAAAAAAAGGTGGAGCATTTTCTCCAAGTTCAGACACAGGGATGACCACAGCACGGGCCCTCTGAGCCACAGAGTGTCAGTCGGTTCCAACAGCGGACTCGAATCGCTGACACTTGGGTCGATTTCGCCAGCAAGCATGCAAATACAAAATGCCTCCTCCCTTTGCTTCACCGGGTCCGGACCACGTCTGCGCTCCGAGGAGCCAAAGTTGACATGTCGACAATTCACACCAACTACATAAACCCACTTTGGGAATGTCACACAACACTCGACCGCTTCTGCCCCAAGTCGACGAGACACACACAGACAACAATTCGCCTTTAATTAATTCAGTGCGGCGCAAAAGCACAAATGTCGACAGTTTCCAAATAAATTTATAGCCCACAGAAGGCGACACGGTGCCGTGCCGAGTGCAAACCCGTGCGGCCGAGAACCTCCTACGGTGGAGGTATCATGTCAGGCAGCCGACCGCGAATGTCTCGGACTTTATGGATAGAAGCTGATAGAATAAAAGAACTATACGAGGCTACTTTGGCATGCAAGAAGTACACAGAATGCATTCGGACAGCTCGGTGCGCCGTGTGCACACGACACAAAATGGCATGCACGGCGAGGCAGTCGTCAGAGCCGCGCTGGCGACAAAGTAATTATTCATCATATCTATAATGTTTAAATTACTTACGCTTTTAGTGGATTCTGAATGACAGCCGCCATTTTGCTACAATGTAACGCAATATCGGCGTCTTGCAGTTCTGAGGGAAACCTAGGGGAATTGGCCAATCAGGGCTCGGGCTGGATTCCTCGCCCAATCGGCGGGCAGCACAGACGAATAGGGCGTGGCCTAATAGGGGTAAACTGTCAAAATTATTTTAAAGGGTTTTCCCTTGTATTTAAATTGTACACAACTGAATAACAGCACTTTTAAAGAGACCTCTACTGTTGCCCGGACGCTCACACCAGAGTGTGATCCGCCACACGGCGAGTCGGTGCAGTGCAATAGGCAGAGAAAAATCAACATGGACACCGGATTCATTATTTAATTAAAATAATTATAAATCATTTATCACTGTCCATAAGCACCAAGCAGATTATCACCCTCCTCCCCCTTTGTCTGAGTCTAAAATGTTAGCGGAGGAGTGGGAGAGAGGCTGAGAACACACAGCATCCATCCCTCCTACATCCAGTTACAGCAGGTGGATGGACACAAAGGCATGGAAGCAACAAACTCACACACAATCCAAACAGCCGTCTGACTCCAGTCTGTGTTTCCATGACAGAAAACAGCAGACACAACTTTAATCAGATGCAAGTCCTCCACCAAATTCAGCCAGAAAACCACATGTTAGTTTGTTTTTGTTTTCAAGATTTAAAAAACAAAACAACAAAATCCTTTCACTCCTGCCTCTACATGTAGTGTCTGAATGAAGAGTTCAAAAGACAACAAAGACAATACAGATAATTCCATTCAACAAACTTGGCTAGCATGAGAGTGAAACCTCCTACAGGACAAATGTCTAATGAGACACACTCTAGCCTACAGTGTGCAATGTTTGTATCTCAGAAAACGTGTGTGTGTGTGTGTGTGTGTGTGATGGAACAGTGGGACAGAGAGAAGAGGCAGATTGCAACATCTGAACAGATAACAATTCATGTAATGAGCAACATAACAATACAGTTTATCTACAAGAGTGTACTAGTGACCACAAAGATTTTTTTCTTGTTATTTTAACAATACAAGAGACAAATGTGTGTTGGAGACGTCACCTTGTGCTTGTGTGACATACAGTAAAGTCACATGTGTCATTACCTACCAAATGCAAATAAACAGCAATGATGCAAAATTAAAGAAGTTAAAGCTCTCAGTCACTAAACATAGTTCAGTTTCGTTTTTTTTTCATGGTTGCTCATTTCAACATGTTCCTGTGTGTTCCTATGTGTACGTACGCTGACAAAAACACATCCAAACATGGTAAGTGGCGTAACACATGATAGCTACAATGGATAATATAAATAAACAGCAATAATTAAAAAGCAAATGACAAAAATAACAAAAAAAAAACAAGGTAATCCAATAGCCAATGTAATATAACATCTTTGATCTTTGATACACTGGGCTAAAACTGAAAACTGAATTCCATTGTCATCCTGGAGGCGTAAACAAAACACAGAAAACTGACGCTTTAAAGACGCTTTTTTTGATATTGTTCTGCAAAACTACACATACACATAGGGGCAAAAAAAAATTCAATCAAGTTCTCAAAACATAGAACACTTAAAACCTAAAAGTATGGTAACATCAACAAGTGAGGTTTATTCTGAGCCTCTACTCCTAAAAGGCCATGGGTTTCTCCCACCTCTCATGCTTGACATGAGTTATAATTATTATATAGATATATATGTATGTATTCGTATATAGTTTTTTTTCTTCAATACATTAATGGTTTTTAACTTTTTTTTTTCCTTTCATTTACACTCCTCTAGCATAATTCTACATATCATACAACCACAAACACCACAGACATGGTAACCTGAATGACTCGGCACACCAGATACACACCGGTCTTCTGGACTGCAGACATAAGTCCGGGACCAAAAGACCTGGTAGTCTGAGTATCTGAAGTTTGGCCGTGTAAGCGGCAGCCTAGAACAGCTGGAAGAAGGCGTAGTGCAAAAACAAACATTGTTGCGATACAGCATGCGATGGAGCCTGCAGATTTACACCTGCACAGATATTGAATACCTTTCTACCATTACACGCGCTACATCGGAGAAACATTGTTCAATATATAGAATTGCTGGGAACTAAGCACACCGGCCCAACTGGGTTTCTCACTACCAAGTATAATTTAAAGTATACATTGTTTTTTTTTATATATTTTTTATAGTAGAAAAATAGTTCATCAGCCATAGTGAAGGTAAAATTAGAGATTTGGGACAATGGTAATCAAAACATGGACTGCTGAGTGGAAAGACTTCAGAGTTTGTAATGCTCTCATGTTCTGGCTATTCTACAAAGGCCACAAGAATTCTAAAATCCCAAACCTCCTAAATGTTCAAAATATGTGCCTAGTGTCTTCCTCGCCACAGATACGAGACAGAACCATTGTCGTAACGGAGGTAAAGCAGTGTAAAGACTGCGAGCTGAAGTGTGTGTGTGTGTGTTGGTGCTTGTGTGTGTGGTTTGGTTCTCTCCAGTTCTCTGTGGAAGGAAGGCTATTCCTGTTAAAGTTCCCCAGCTCTCTGGTTGCAGCCGGTGCAGACGCGCACGGGGTGGTCCCAGCCCCGTGACGGAACCGTACGGCGCTCTGGAGAGCAGTCGTCACACACTCCCTGACCGCAGGCACGGCAGTGGTGCTTGGACAGTTTGGCAGTGAACTCGCGCAGGCAGTTGTTACAGGACACTATGTCCTGGTCCGGCACCCAGTAGGCAGGACGAGCGGCATCTTTAACCATACCTGCAGGACAATAAGAGGAAGAAACTATACAACACTGTATACACTTGTGCATGTACGTGATCATACTGGTTGGTAGTGTTTACTAAACAGTGGTAGCTTGGTAGTCAAGGAAGGGTTGACCCCATGCTTATTTTAGTGATGGGTCAAAAGCAGGGATCAAATTTTGAGTGCAATGTAACAATGACAAATAATTCACTTTATCTTAATCCAGGTACCATCTGTGGGCATTGATTAAACATAATCTGTCGAAGAAGATGGTTCATTGACTATATTCATTTAATTTAATCCATAATTTGCCTAATAAATGGCATTATTTGACTGATATATTGTTGTATTAGCAGTTTATTGTTGCTGACATAAACACATGTCTACAGTATGAGTAACAGACATTTTGAGAATTCATTAAGGTGTAAATGGTTTGAAACCCCTTTGCTGTTAAAACACTTCTGCCACCAGAGGGCAATGTGTCCAAACACAGTTTCAGCACATAATTAGGTGCTAAGCATACCCAACCTCTTTACTTTTTGTTTTAGGTGACACTCACCAAGTGGGATGTCGATAGCGGTGACAACAACACCAATAGTGTTGGTGACGGCCTCTCCAACCTTCCTGGCCAGTGTTCCTCCTTCCTCTTCATCCACACCTGTATCAGCCAGCTCTGCACAGAGAGATTACCCTGGCATCAGTCACAAGAATACAGGCTGAAAAACATTCTGTCAGACATTCTTTGAAAAAGCATATACCTTCAAAGGAGGATCTCTGCTCAAAACAGACATCACAGACTCTTACTGGGGACAGACCCCAGCCTTTCTCAGGGACGGGTGCAGCTTTGGAGGAGCAGCCATCGCAGAAGCCCTCCCCGCAGGCACGGCAGTGATGCTTGGTATCATTGTCCTGGAAGACTGCATGACACTTATGGCACACCTTGTACGAGTGGATGAAATAAAAACAGATCACAGTCACTAATAGTACCGTGCAGCAGAACGCAGTCAGCAGTTTGTGACCTGAGCACACTGGTTGCATTACACAGACAGTAAACATCCCTCTGGACTCAGAAGTGTCAACTCGGCTGTTAGTGACGGGTGCGGCTGTGTGTCATTTACCAAGATGAGGGAGTTGGGTTTCCAGTAGGCTGGGGCGATCTGATCGGTCAGCCAAGAAGTGACGGCCTTGGCAGGCTTGACACTGAGCTCTGACACGGACTGGGCCACCAGATTGACTCCATCCAGAAGACGCTGCGCTGCGTTGCTATTGTCTTTTAGAAAGCCATCCGACTGCAGACAGGAAGAGGTTAAATTGTGTTATTTTAGGCCGGTATTTTTCCTGCAGGACCCCCTCTGCTGGAAAGAATTCCCTCAATATCCTTGCAACCTTTGACAAACACATTAGAGCTTCATTCAAAACTCTTCATCATATAAAACACTGAAATAAATAAATCTAGATTTTTTTTTGTAAATACAACTCTACTATCAGTTTGAGTATCAAGCCTGATATTTAATTTCAGATCGTTGTACTTTTCGTTGTAGCTTAAAAAAATACCTTATATCACATGCACTATCGGTAGAAAAAACAAGACACTTTTTGTTCTTCATTTCGCCATTTTAACTATACAGAAATCTTTGAAGACTCTTCGTTTGGAATGAAACTGAAACTTATTCTGTCCCACATACATAACATTTCTCTCAGTACATTCCAAACCTACTGAAACTTAACCCGAAGAAGTGCAACTTTCTAGTGCAACTAAGTGGAAAACTCAGAATTTAAATGATTATAGTTACAAAGTGTCTGTAAAAAAACCCTTAAGTTGTTCTTACCCCTGGCCACACATGCTGGATCTCAGTGCGGACCACTGTATCTACGGGGTCCTGGTTCCCATACCAGAACTGACGACTGCGATATATCACTCCACAATTGGGACATTCAATAACATACCTAGACAGACACAGAAATACATCTCAGTGTCTGAAAGTATTCCTGGCTAATAGGTTAACAGTATCCAGTATGTTAGAGTGGACGAAAAAGAAATAGGTTTTAGGTCAGAAACTAGAATGTCAGTGCTAGAAGTAAGCTGTGCTGTGGTAACATAAGCCTCGCCTCACCCTCGTAATATGTGACCCTCAGGGTCCTTTGTCTGCCAGTACTCACCCAGACCAGGCGTATTTGGCCAGGCCCATCCATGGAGAGTCTGAGGAAGCTGAGGTTTTTGGGACCACTATCACTTCCTTTCCTCCTTCGTAGCAAGCCTGAGACAAAACAACAACAAATAACACAAATCTCAGTTGAAATTTAGAGAATAAATAAAGCATATTAAGCAAGTATAGAAAATATAATAATAGGAATAAATCATTCTATTTGTATATACATAATGTACAAATAAAAACATGTAACTACTGTATATGTATACAACTATACTGTATATATATATATATATACTATATATACTGTATATATATACGGTATATATATATATATATATATATATATGAACATTACAACAAAGGGAAGAAGGTTTGGAGAAAAAGCTAGAGAAGCCAGACTGAGGTGGATTGGACGTGTTCAGAGGAGGGACAGTGGATACATTGGTAGAAGAATGATCCTAGAGATGGAGCTACCAGGTAGGAGACAAAGAGGAGATGGATGGTTAAGGAGGACATGGAGGTAGTTGGAGTTAGAGTAGAAGATACAAAGAACAGGGGAGATGGAAAATGCAGGTATGCTATGGCAAACCCTAAAAAAGGGACAAGCAAAAAGCAGAAGAAAAAGATATGGATATATACACATTAACTGTGCAAAGTGCCAGAAAAACTTTGGCTCCCCACTGTACACACTATATATATATATGTGTGTGTGTGTGTGTGTGTATATATGTTTAATACACATATAAGCACAAAGGGTGTACAGTCAATGTTATAGATTGCTTGTTTAGCCCTGAGGTATTTGACTAAAGACTAAATTACAAATGGAAACATCCACAATCTTCTATTCAGTTTTTCTGTATTAAAGTGTTGTAAAAATCTTTTTTTTTTTACCTTACAGGTGTAAATGTGATTATCATACTGAGCATTGTAACGGCAGCGGTGTTTGGCCTTATGGCACACGCCCTCTGCTGTATGGTTCATGCTGTTTTTGCAGCCAGACCTAGGATGGAAGTAAAAGTCAAGATGTAGTTAAAATATAGGCCAAGAAAATGATTACACAATGACAAGTGACATGTATAAAAGAAACTGAGGACTAACCCACAACTGAGGCACAGACTGGAGCAGGTGAAGTATTCATCAGGGAAGAAGCAGCTGTGAGAGACCTGGTCGCCTGAAATCTCACCGCTGAAGCGTTCACTGAGAGCCTACAACAGCGCAACAACCAGGGTCTCAGAACACAACAACTGCATGTTAAACACCACAATTAGGCTAATGAGCTGAGCGACAATACAGAACAATTATACAGAAGCCTCTCATGTGTGAGATGATTCAAATGTATGAAATCTGTATACTCAAATAACAGCATATAGATAATATATGAGTACCGTAATTGTAATATATATAGATGTAAAATATGTAGTTCACCTCCATTGCTTTAAAGATGACCACAGGGGAACGAGGGGATCGGGTGGAGTTGTTGTTCAGTAGCTGCTCCAGTTTATTCTGCAGGCCACGGAAGTCAGTGGGTGGGCTGAGGGTCTGGGTGCCCAGGTAGTGCACGGAACTGAAGGCCTCGGGGAAACGAGACAGCTTTCTGAAGCGCTCCAGCAGCAGCCTGTCCACTGACTCGGGACACTTATCTACAGATACACACACACCACACAGTGTTAGAGGGTAAAAGACAAGTAACATACATACGGATGAAAGATCATCTGTACAAATACAGCTATCAGTGCATTTTTGTGACAATACTGTGAATGAATGTAGTGATTCTGTTAAGGTGAAAAAGTAACATACTTCTGAAATACCACTGACAAGGAATGTTGTCAAGTCAGCCTAGGACACCAGCTGTTTACACTGGTTGTGCAAAATGTTTCACGGTTCACATCAGGCTAAGTTCATGTTTTAACTTGACATATCATTGATAGACCAAAGTCTTGCCACCTGTTTTCAACATTTTTTGCCCTACAGCAATAACTACTTTCAAACACAGCCCTATTTTTTTCAATTTGGACTGAAACTAATTCTATCACTAATGAAGATTAAGTTCAAGCTCATGTTATTATGCTTTATATTATATCGGATATTTATTTTTGTCAATTCTTCAACTTTTCTTTTGATGTGTTGAAGCTAAACATTCTTTTTCCTAAGAGTTATTAAGTGGTTTTTTTTTTCAATTTGGCACAAAAAAATATTTTTGGCCAATTGCTGCCCCCTTGCAAAATCAGCCTGCCTCCCACTTTGAGAACCACAGTTGTAGGGTAAGGCGTCCTATTTAAAAAAATCCCAACACTTTATATATTACTTCACAGAGACAAAGAACACAGAAAACTCAACCACCCAGTCATATTTCCACAGGTTTCTTTTAAGCCTCTTCTTTTCCTTTGAAGCTGCTGCTTTTTCAGAAACACCATATTTACGTGTAAACATTTAGGTGAAAGGTAGAGAATGCTGCTGTTTGTAAACACAGAGGGTGTAGCCACCTGTTTCAAACCACTTGCAAAAGAGTAAAAATAAAGTAAAAAGCAAGTATTCAGTGTTCTCTAATAATCTATTATAAATAATTCAGTAAAACTATCAATGCACTGGTTTTACCTGAGCCAAGTAACTTGGTGTGAACAGTTTCATGAAAAATCACCACTGTGGGACCCAGCGTGGACAAGGGAACATCCAGACCACAACGGGCTGTAGTGGCCTTTAACTCCTTGGTGAAATACTTCAAGTAGGCATCAGAGGCGTCCCCCAAGAATTTGAAGAGGTCATCATGGAGGCGGTCAGTGTGGGTGCGATAAATGATGAGGTCAGAGATGGCCAGCACCTTCAGTAAGAGACGGATTCTCTGGCCGTGTTTGGAACTGTTTCCCAGCAGACCCTCCGTGTCGATGACCACCACGTTGTGGATGGGGTCGAACGCCGCCCATACGCCCACCGTACAGGAGTCTTGTGTGGGAGAGGTCTTGAAGACCTCCCTCCCCATGAAGAATGTGTGGTTCAAGGTGTGAGATTTCCCTTCTCCAGTGTTCCCAAAGATGGACACCACCTTCAGCAGCTGATCAGAGCTGCAGCCCAGTCTCTTCAGAAACAAGTGTTCATCTTTGATCTGAAACAAAGTACAGAAGGTAACTGAACTGAAGGTGTCAGATTTAAGGTTGACATGTTATATGTGCTGTATGTATGCTGCATGGTATGCTACAATTCAATGCAACCTTGGGTTGAGATAATGTTGATAAAGTAGAAAAAGCAGATCATTTGAGGTTGACAAATGCCATAAAAATCAATAGAAAACTTCACCTATTAGACTGCACCAAGAATAAATCACACCAAGATTGCTATACACATGGAAATCACAGTTCTTATAATAGTAAGTAAAGTCTAAGGTTAAGTCCTTCGTGCCATGTTTACTTGTAGGCTTCTTGCAGCCTTCTGCTGTTGCTTGTTGACAGTTATGACTCCTGTACTAAATATTGGCAAAATAAGGTCCTGGGGTTTCATATATTGTCACAATATTAGTCTTCCTTTTCTCTTATATGTCAATTTCCCCAATGGATTCAGTATAAAAGGCTAATAGCATTTAAGCATTTAGCTGTTATGCATGTCTTTTACATATTAGTTTACACAAAAGCCCAATCTCTTCTCCTGACTTGGCTCCTCGTCAATGTTAGGTGATCATGTTGGACAATATTGTTGGAGAACTCACCTGCATGTCCTCTTTCTCATCGACCAAGAGAAAACTGGAAACCTTCTCCAGAAGTTTGGCTCTGCGGGACTTGATGTCATCCTCTATTTGAACAGCAGGCTGAACTGATGCTTGGACACAGCTGACCTCCATCACTTTAGGTGGTGGCGGGTACGATGTCAGCAGGTGCTTCTTCTTGCTGCCACCACTGTGGTTGCGTTTCTGGCAGTCTTGGCACAGGTTAAGTTTGCAGGTCTGGCAGCGGACCACCGACCTGTGGCGTTTGCCACTGTCTTTATTGCCTCCTTTACAGTTGTCACAGTAGGGGACGTGACCGGGGCCGATCTGAACTCGCTCATGGTTCTTCAAATTCTCCTGGCTGTGGAGCTCGAGGTCACAGGTAACACACTGCAGGCTTTTGCACTCATTACACTCAAACGCCGCCTCCTCAGAGCCACCACAGACATAACTTTCCTGACATGTCAGACTTGTATTAACTCCTTTTTCTGTAGATGAGCCATGCCCACTCATCGTTTCCTAACGGGTTTCACTTGAGTAAACAGCTGTAGTATTTGAAACAGCAACAACAAGATCCTCAGCTATTTACTATTAGAGAGCAGTGGAATTGCACAACATTATGTAACACTGGCAGGTGAAATGGCAACGCTCTAAAACCCTTAATAAAAATAACAGCTGCCTGTTGAGAAGAATAAGCACAATATATCATCAATACATTAATTTTGCATCTTGAGATTATTAAAAGTTAAAGTACCATTTAGTGCAAGTGAATTTAAGGCAGTGGAACGGATATCGTCGTCACCTTAATGTACAAATAATTATTGTTGACGATGAGACTCGGCAACGGATAAGAGGATGAAGATGAATGAGATATTGTTGACGAGCGGCTCACTTGTTCATGCATCAAAGTTAGCGATTGGCCGCAACCGTAACTGTACCACATACAACCTTAGTCCTACGCGAACGACTCGCGAACGACTCAAAAAAACCGATGCAGATAATATCGGTCAAAAAAGACAAATGAAATTAACACTCCCTGAAAAGACGACTGTGCAAATGTCACCGCTAACAACAGGCTAACGGAGCGTCAACAGCTGTTCGGTTAAAAAACTCGGAACAAAATATTCCTTACCGAGGAGGAATACTTACTAACTAGCTGCTGCCGACGGACACTTTCAAGTTTACCCAAAATAAAAAGCTGTGAGCGGAGAGAAAGGACCGTTTCAGTGCATATCCGTCCAAAACAAGCAGCTAGCCTCCCCTTTAAGCTGCACGAAACACATCAACAAAAACAACGTCCATCGACGTCACAAAGCTCGACACATCAGCGGATTCTTTTAAGTCGCTCATTCGCCTTATTTCGTTTAAAGTCCTTTAAAAAAAATTATCGTATAAAATAACAAGTGTTACTGTCCGTGAACGCGTCCGAGCGGTGTCATTGTTTTGTTCTTCAGTCCCTTCCCTGGCAGACCGCTGCTCTGGCTGCGTTATTTTGTTGCCAGGTCAGATCAGCTGATCAGATTATTTTCAGTCATAGGGACAGGGGAAGCGGAGGGGCTGTGGCATCATGGGAAATGGAGTTTAGACAGTTGAGTAACGGACTGTATATAATATAATAATATATAGTTTTATATTATATTATATTATATTATATTATATTATATTATATTATATTATATTATATTATATTATACTATATTATATTACATTATATTATATTATATTATATTATATTATAGTATTCTGCTTATCCGCTTATCCGTTGCCGAGTCGCCACAGCTGTCTCTCAAATCACACTACTCCATATTGTGAGCCTTCCTGCTTGAGGTCAAAGCCCAATGGAAGATAAGGGGATGGGGATGGTGCTGCGCTTATATTATATTATATATTTGATGAAAGAAAATATTTTTTTAATTTTATATATGACATAATACTGAAGTGATTACCACACAGAAGAAAATTTTTGACTATTCCACTAATTTCTGTCTAATTGCATCACCAAAACATTTAAGAAATGAATAAAATCTAGCTTAACTTTACGACAAACATACTGACTTGATGATACGTGATTTGTAGATTTGTGAAGAGAGGGAGAATTGGAAAAGGGTAATAATCTGATTAAAATATCTACTTAATATTTATAATTGTAGACATGATGAATTGAGTATCTCAGTTATTATTGGAATGCAGAAACTCAGCTTAAAGGCTTATGTTTTTTTATATATTCTACCTAAATACACCATTTATACCTCTGAAAATGTTTTTGTCTCTGTCCATTGATTTTTATTGTTTTTTGTTTTATGTTAACATTACCTTTTTGGTTTATTCAAGTGTGTGTGTGTGGGGCGGTGTTGAATATATCAAAATAATGTATCCAATAATTAGTCTTTTTTTAAGAATATTTGTTGATAATGAGGATTCTTACAGGCAGTTAGAGATCCCTTCAGCTTTAGGACCAACACTGAGGCGAGATTTAACTGGCTTTTGTCTTGCAAAGTAACACTTCAAAGCAGCAGCAGGTGACCATTTGTCCCATGTGGCAGTTTGAATTTTCCCTCCATTTTCAAACTGTCAGGATCCTCAGTAAGAATTTACAGTTGGCACAGTGATGGAGTTTCTGTTTTAGCAACATTTACTCTTCAAATTTCAAACTCAGATCAAACAGATTTTCACAGAGCAAGAATTAGGTATGGAAACAGACAAGTATAAACAACAGATAAAAATGACAAAACATAAGGATTAAAGAGGGAAAGAGAGGGAAATGTAACAATCATCTTGAAGTGATGTCAACTGACAATGTAGAGAAATGTAACAATTCATCCAATCCCTTTGCATCAGATGTATTTGAAGATTTTCTTTAGTCCATGAGTGCAAATATCCCTCAGCTGTTTATAGAGGCAGAGCTTGTTACATCCACCGATAGTTTTCTTGTGTTTAATGGCAGCCCACACAGCGGAATCAAACACATCCTTGAGGTTGTGTTGGGTCAGAGCAGAACACTCTACGTAATCAAAAGCCCTGATTTTTTGAGCCATCATTCTGGCCTTACGGAAGTGCACTGGTTTGGTGTTCCATTGGTGCAGATGAATGAGAACATCCACACTGTGCCTGAGGTCCGACTGGGTTCCCACCAGAACAATGGGAGACCTTTGGTTGCCAGCACGGATCTGTGGGATCCATTTGGAGGTGATGTTGTCAAAGGAGACGGGGTCAACCAGGCTGAAGCAAAGGATGAAGACGTCCACATGGGCGTAGCAAAGAGAGCGTAGATGGTCGTAGTCCTGCTGGGAGATCCGGAAAGATGATCAGGTGGAGGGAAGTTACTTAACCTTAAATAGGAATGTGCAAATCTGAGAGGAATATTCACCTGCCCAGCTGTGTCGATCAGCTTGATACGAGTTGGGATGCCATTAACATGAACCAAACCTCGAAAAATAAAAAAAATCCATCTCTACATGAAGCACCTGTTGATCTTTAAATGGAATAAACCTTCACTTACCCGTGAAGACGTCAAAGACTGTGGCCCTGCAGTTACTGTTGTATCCATTGAAGATGTAGCTAATGATCATGCTGCTCTTCCCCACAGCTCTGTCACCCACCAGCATGATGCTGACTTCCTCTCGCTGCCTGGTTGGTTTGTCTCGTCTCTGACATGACTGTGCCATATTTCCTCCTAACATTGTTTTCTTATTCCAGTAGATCCATGCAGGGCAGTCGTGCTGGAATAATAAGTCTTCTCCTCAACAGAGTCTGTTAGACCAACTGAAGACCAGGGGACACCTCCAGTTTGAAAGAGCAAATAGCAAGGAATGTGGGGGGACTTCTCTTTGATGAAGATCTACATAGTCCCTCCTACCAGGAGGAGGTGACCACTGATACAGTAGCTGAGCAGATCAATGTCTTCAAATTCTGCTGATTGTTCTCGGGGTTGGATGTGTCTCCCTCCAAAAATCCCAAACACAGGCCAATGGCTGCGTTTCCTCAGAGTTTTAGCTTTAGTCCGGTACATTTCTGGTTGTAGAGACTTTAAATTAGAATTACATTTAGCAGGAGCTTCTAACCAAAGGGACTTATATGAGGAGGATTGAATGCAGTATATTGATCCACTTGGGCTCAGACCCTAAACTTTCTGTGTATGAAGTGGACTACTTTACAAATTGTTAGACTAACAATTGCTCATTGCACTGAAATGAACTGGTTTGGATTCACATATGTAGTTCCTCTACTATTACAAACCCAGAGCACCCAACACTCAGCAGCCTAAAATAAGGCTTACCATTAGGGGGCATTCCTCCGCCTTTATTCATTCATCTTCATTCACTTATCTGTTAACTGGTCACAGGGGCAGCAGTTTCCAGGACTGCTGCTCAAATCACACTACACCATACTGTCAGCCTAAATTATGTGGGTTAGGACGGTGCTGTGCTCAGAGCATGTGAGTGGCAACCTGGCAGCTGGTGGATTAGAACCTGAAGCCTTTTGGACCTGCTTCCTTAACCTCTAGGCCACCACTGTGTAGTTATTTTATATTCCATTATGTCCTAGAAGGTAAACTTCAAACCAATGTTATATTGATGTTTATTTTTTTCAACCATTATTTTTTTAGTACTGTTAAAATAAAGTATAACAATTATTTTCAGTTTGGGTCTTGTTGGGACCAAACACAATTCTTCTTTTTACATCAAATGTTTTTTTTTTCTTTTGTGATATTTTATTACTATTGGTATTCATCATTTTTAGTTATTTCTATTTTAATTTTATAATATTTAATCCAGAAACATGAAGAATTATTGAGACCCCTCAAACACATACTGTACTGCATTAAGTGTTTTATATTAAACTGGGCTAAGGCACTGTTGAATTCAAAATATTCAATATTTAAATATGCTCTGATATGCAAAATAAACAAAACATTTTTTTGCAGCACATATGTAACTAAAACCAGGTGTAGTGCAGTGTCTTTTGGGTGGCAGTCGTGGAGACCCGGACACAAACAAGCGGACACGGAAGGACTGATGTGAGTTAATAAAACAAGGCCAATACCACTCAGAGACAACAGAGGGCAATGTTGTATCAAGATCCCGATCTGCAGGACCGTCTCCACTCTGCGCTTTGATTTCTGAAAGGAAAATAGTGAAAATGCGATAGGAAATTGCTTCATTCATTTGCATGTGTATTAAAATGATACTTTTGCCTTATTGTTGATATAATTTGATCATTCAAACCGTATTCAAATATCTGCTATTCGCGTATTGCAAACACAAATACAATTTTGGATGAAATTTGTTTTTGGATGTTAATTTAGTGCTCAAGTAATCCTCTGTATCTAGACTGTCCCTTTGGAAGGTTGTGGATCAGTGTAGCCTGGACTGAGAATTGAACCAGCAACCGTCAAATAAGAACCCTTTCATTTTAACCACAGGGCTACTTTATGTCACAATGTAATGTTATTTTTATTAACTAGGTTAGTCAGATAATTTCGACTGACCGATATTGTCAGCCGATATTGGCATATCATGTAATATCTGTGAGATTACTTATCAGTATTTCATGTGGTTGTGAAAACGGTCGTCCACCACTGGGCGCTACCAAAGAGTAACTGTGCACTAACGCCACTCAGTGTCCACTGTATGTGTGGGGTCACGATTAATGAGGATTATCCCAGGATTCATTACTGTTTAAACTGCAAGAACCCACTGCCCACAGCAGGTCAGAGCAGTGTGCCAGCTCTGGTGCAGTAAGAGTGGGAAACATTTGGGGGCAAAAAATGCAGCTTTAAACAAAGCGTTGCTCCTTATCTGTTTGCTCCTGCAGGAAACGCTGCGAGCATTGTGTTGTAAGGTCTACGCTTCCTGTTTGCCGCTGTTTCTCACTCACATGTTCTTTTCTCCCTTTCTCTCCCTTCTTTTCCCACCACCTGCAGCGCATGTGTGACACAGCTTGTTCCCCACGGACAGAGGACAACATCTGGTCGTCCACTCCATTGCTCGTGTCGTGTTGCCAGTTCGAGTCCCAGGCTGCACCTCTGGCAGCTGTGAGTCACAATGCTGTCCCTCAACCCAAGGTAAATGTCAAACACGGGAAGTGGTCTTTAAATATCGTCACACACAAATGTTTATTTCCTGGAGCAGCTCCTTTCATCATCATCACTGGTCAAACACTGAGCAGAGGCTGAGAAAGTAGAGACCGAAACACAAGGTCAAGGTTTGTTTGTTTGGACAATTCTACGGTTAACACATATATTTATATTATTATTAGTAGTAGTTTTAGTAGTTGTAGTGGTAGTAGTAGTAGTAGTAGTAGTATCATAAACTCCATCACAGCTGTCCTGCGGTCCGGAGAAGCAGACAGTATCCTAGGTCAAGTGATGAATGACTTCCCGTCCCATCAGGGACCATGATCTGATGCAGCAGCAGGTTGTGTTCAGCGACAACAAATTCCTCAAAAGTCCAGAAACTTTTTTCTAACACAATACTCTAGCAGTTAAGCCTCACCTAAACTTCACATTAACATTGTTGACTGAATTGCCACCTTACAGAATTTGGTAGTAATCATATTGGCACCAACCAATAAGAACAAGAAAGAAATCAACACTAACAGCTTGTGGTGGCTACGCAGAATAGAACAGTGTTTGTATCATTGATGTATTGTTGGTGTTGACAGTGAGTTGGTGACCTATAAATGTGGCTGTGTGGTCCGATATTGCCTACCGAGTGTGTATTTATGTGGATATGTGTGAATTCTCACGCTTCCACTCACTGTCACGCGAATAGTAAAACGCAAAGACACGCAAAAGTGTCCTGACATAGATTTATGGAGGTAATCTGCTTACTCAGGGTCTCCCACAGTCCCTTAGTGAAAGAGAGTCCCCAATATTCCCTCTTAGCATTGACAGGAAAGAAATTCCTTCCACTTTGGTTGACAGACTGGTGGAATTGTTTGAAATATTTCCCTGGATAACCTTAGATGCCCCTCTATCCTTGAACCTTTGAACTGCCTAGAGAGAAATATATAACTACGTTGATGTTAAAATCTAATCTAACAATAGAAAAATCTGTCAGATAGGTGTTAAAGGATTATTCTCTTCTCTGCTAAGCTGGAGATCAGTGCTGTAGACAGTCGAGAAAACCAGTGGCTGACACATGGATGAGGCCAAAAACAGCCATTTGCATAACATTTCCTGCCTAATGTCCCCTTAAGTAGATACTGGCTGGGCTCTAAAGTGGTGTGGATTAAAAGTGAGGTGACCACCCCTCCCACCGCCAACCATAAAATGAGACCCCACATCATAGAAGCACACAACAGCCTCATAATTGTCATAATCATTGTCATAATCCTAGATGACAAATACCCTTCAGGTTAAAGGTTGTGACTGTTCTGAATTTACTGTAATTCAACATTTAAGAAGTGTCTCGTGTTCAGGGTCTACGTATGTTCTCAGTCATCCAGATCATCTGATCCAAAATGGTTGCAAAGATGATAACCAGACATAATAGGTTTCTTGAAAATGTTTCACTGAATGTGAGGTAAAAAGGACAGGATGATGCCCTCGATGTAACTCTTTTAACTCTTGTGATCAGTTACTTCACTTTGAGACAAAACTTTTTTTTGCAGCAATTTGAACAGCTTTTTTCCTTTTTTACTGTTTTCACCATACAAGGATTTCAGAACCATTGCTGATTTTAGAATACTCCATGATTTCAGAACATGATGATTTTAGAGCTTTGGTGACTTGCTTCCACAAAACTGTATAATTATATAAGTGCACTCTGTGCACAGTTTGGCAACCTGCGAAATAAAGATATTTAATTAAAGATATTCAATTCAATAAGTAAAAGATATTCAATTATTTTCTGTTAGAAAAGTTAACTTTTCTTTTCCATCAGTAACAAAATACCCTTGCATTCCCAGGACAAACTAAATTAATGCACCTGATGGTCATAAGTCCTACGAGGAAATTCAACCCCTGGTTCAATCATACTTCCAACCACTGTTGTTCACATTCTTGACTGGCAGCCAGCAGTTACTGCAGGAAATCATAAAACACAGCAGTGACTACATTGTGATCGTGTGAATCAGGATATACATCCCTGCAAAAACATTTTTTGTGCTGGATCAGAGCATTTGCAATAATCTGAATTAATTTCATAACCAGTATTGTGTGGTTTGGATGTGAACCAGCTTAGGCTAAATCAGCCTGTCCCACTTTTTAAGTAAAGCCTGAGTGTTTGGGGTCTTTGTTGGCCTCTGAGCTTCCCTGTCACTTCAGTTACTGCTCCATTAAACCCTGGCAGGGGTTCAGGAACAGCACTAATCTCCCTGTAACCTCCAGAGAGCATCACAGGGGGCAGGCTGTTCTTGTGGAACAAACACATACTGTATATGGTGCGTTAAAAGAACAGCTAGTGCTTGTACGATATCAGCCAAATAAATGTTTGTTGACCACAAACTTTTTTTCGTCTACAAAGACATTTGGAAGCATTTAACATTTTTAGGACCTTGTGTGTTATTCTTATCTTCCATTTGGAGCTCAGCGGTTGCATAGATAAAATTACTTTTTTCTAAAGCGCTATCACTTAGCTGAGGTAACAAGATGTCAGGTCTGTCTGTCTGTCTCCCCTTCCTGCTGTCTGGTCGTCAGTGTGATCACACTCACCTGTGTATCTGTCATTAGTCTCATTCGTGTCACCTGGTTCCCTGAGTGTATATACCCCTCTTACTCACTCAGTTAGATGTTAGCTGTTCGTTGCTTCATGTTGGTTTCTGTGGGTCGTTTTTGAAATCCAGTAGCGAAGTCCTGCCTGGCTTTTTTTCCCAGCTATTTTTGTTAAATTAACTCTGATTTTCTGCACTCAAGAAGAGCTCTGCCACATCTTACATATGGCTCCTCACTACTCTCTGCTTACCACACCTTAATCCCTGACACAAGAACTTGCTGTATTCTAAATGTTGTTGATTTTTTTTTCTTACACATTTATTAAATATAACATGTTTCATTTCTATAGTTACTGATTTAATACACACACAACTTGTTACTATAGTTATAATTATAAAACACAGGATGAGGATGACTGTTGATACCCTGTGCTTCCTAATATACTCAAAATAACATCACAAGTGTAATGCAGGCTATTATGGTGAGTATTTTATATATTTGTTTTAAAATTACAATATCATTATAGTACCCATGTGGACAGTTACATGACTCTTTAACTAAAGTAAAGACCTGGTATTGCAGCGACTTACATCAGCTGTGGAAAATCCTACAGTGGTGACAGTAAATGATAAGAATGTTCCCATTCAGGTTCTGGTATCAACTTATCCTTTTGGCTCGTCCCTTTTTTAAGGGTTGAGACAGTGAGTCAACTTTTTCCATCACTCCCTGTTCTCTGTATCCTCAACTCTAACTCCAACTACCTCCATGTTCTCCCTCACTGCATCCATAATCAATGGCTATGCTCTACTTCTTTGTCTTCAACCAACAGTAGTCCAATTTCCAGTACGCAAAACAGTGTCCTGCAGGTTAACAGCACTGTTGGCAGTCGTTTTTAACCCGGGCCCCAACTGATCCGGTATGGAAATTGTTTCGTTGTCTTGCGTCATTGATTGGGCCAAAGTTTTACGCCGGATGCCCCTCCAGCGCAACCCTTGCCATTTAACATAAAAAAAAATCAAAAAAATCAAAATAACTGACTTGTGGTATCAACACACTTCCATTTAAAAATAGTACAAACAGCTGTGTTTGCATCAGGACCACTGCCTCCAGGAGCGTTATCAATGTAAATAGAGAGATATATATTTATTAAGAAGCATTACATGCTGCATAGCACTAGGAATAATATTTGATCATGTTAATACTGTACCTTTGACCTGTTGGTTGCCATAACAAGCGCTCTTGAATTTTTACAGCTAAGGTAAAATATAACGTCAAACCAAAAACTGTTTTTTTCTTTCTATTTAGTGTCAGTGCTCCATGACTTTGACCAACAGCAGTACGCACTAAAAACACAAACACTGATATCAACAGCTGAACGTTTTATCTACTGCGTTACAAAAAAACTGATAAGAGTATCAGCAGGAGTCTCAGCCTTATGGCCTTTGATGAATTCATATTTTTCCTTCTTCTCATTTTAGTTTCAACTGGCTCCACTTCAATCCACACATAAGAGCAGCCTTTTTCAAAACCTGATTAGAATCTATTTAAACAGGAAACTGTCGCAATTGGCTGATTAACATGAGAACCCGTACTTTTCACAGGCCCAGCAATCTCCACACAAACCCACAGCGTCATTACTTGTCAGTACAGATCGATGGAAACATTTTCTCATGGTCGACTACGACACAAACATCTTTGGATTTGTTTATGTTAATTAACATTTTGAAGTGTTAAGTGAGTAAAAATAAAATTAAAATACATTTTGTTGGTAATGTAAGTGACTGAGGGACTGTGTGGGAAAGAGAGCTCCCTTTCCTGTTCTCTGAGAAAGAAACACTCCAGAGAAAAATCGCAGGAAACCCCCAGGGCCTTTTGATTCCGGGCTAGAAGCAATGTCAGAGTACCTGGGAGCTCTGAGTCAGATGTCAGGGCCATCTTTACAGTTAGATATCAGCAGTGTAATAACAACCAGAACATGACCATAAATCACAGCGCCCTGTTGTCCTCATGTGAACGCTCTAAAAACACTGTCACCTGCAGTCTACAACAAGTTACAAAACGAGTTTAGTTTGTCAAACAACCTTAATACAATTCTTTAAGCTTTTCTCATCTATTCAGAAGGTGAGGCAGCTTTTCACATGTGGGTGTGTTGCTGTCAAACTAATATGTTTGGAATCTTCTGCCAATGCCAACACCATAAAGGATGTAATTAGTGTAACAATATTAATTTAAGTTTTGTTGGCAGTTGGCAAAAATGTAAGGATTATTTTCAGACCAAGTAAAGAAAATAGTTCACAAAAAACCTTCAAAGATTGCAATCAGTCATTCGACTTAAAGGTAACCTTAAAGATATGTTCAACCAACAATTGGCAATACTGACAACCAACCATCAGACTTTACAACCTCTGTAGATGTTCCCATAATAATTTCTTCAATTATTGTATTGATGATAATGTATTCTGTACAGATTTTACATTTGTCCTTGTTCTTCTTGTTTAATAATAATATTACAACAGTTTTGTATAGCGCTTTTCATGTTACTCAAAGGCACTTTACAAATGTAGGTACACACACACTCACACACACACAAACATACACACAACATTGGGAGTTGGCAGGAAGGTCAATTGTAAAATGCAGTTTTAAATGAATTGATCTAAAACAAGTGTTTTGTGCCATTTATTTCTTTTTTTTTTTTCTTAATTGCATGCACTGTTATATTTAATTTTTGCAATGTTTCTTAAACATTTGTATTTCTTACTTGACTATTCTTTCTTACTTGACTATTATTTCCACTTACTGACATATGGAGCAATTGTACTCAAACAATTTCATTTGGGACAATAAAAGTATTCTGATTAATTTAATGGTGTCAGACAATTTTAATCCGAGAACAGCTTTAAATTATACCCTGTCACGATTAATTATGTATGATTAACCAGGGCAAATCCTAACATAACCAACACCGTCTGTTTACTGAAAGCTTTTTAGCACCCATTTGTATTTGCCACTTGTCAAAGCAGTCTGTACCCAGTGGGCCCTTTTACCACTGCAGCTGAGTTTATATATAGACATCATAGTTGTATTTGTTTCTATGTAAGAAGAATGAAAAATTATGTGAATAAATATGCAGAATTTGCGAGTTAATGTTCATTTCATCCAAGCTAACGATGTTAACGATGCTAACAAACGTGTGTTGTTCTGTGACAGCAGTTCAGTGTGTTTACTCAAAGATGTTTTCCTATCTGTACCGACTACAATCAATATTCCCCACAAATTCATTATTGTGTCTCGTCTTCACATGGATAAGTTTACAAATATAAAAGATATTGACGTTGTTATACATACTGCACTCACACGTCCTCCAGTGCAGGGTTTTACAACCAATCAACACGTAAACAGTGACTCACGCCATGCCACAAATGACGTAGTAAACTACGGATAAGACACTTTTATAGGCGTCTTATATCCATATCAAAAATGTCGGAAACATTTTTTGAAAATACAGTATTTCAAAAAAATATGTAATCAATAAGTATTTCAAGATATATTATAATATAAAAATTAAACGGACTTGACAGTGTTTTATCGCAATCTGCTGAAAATAATAATAATATAAGAACGTTAACTGAAAATAATTTATGTTCTAAAATAGCCTCTATAAGCTGTACCATTGGGAATTCTCACCACTAGATGCCAGTAAATGCTCTTTTACACTTCGATGTTTTGTTGAGGTCTTGGACACAGCAGGGCTTGGACTGGATATGACTTTAGCTAATTTAGTTTTTTATCACTATTTTTAAAAATATGTTTTAGACCAACATGTTAGATATATCAGTATTTTGTAGGATATGCCAGTGATTTCCAGAACGATCACTATTTAGAATCAACAGCTATTTTTATTGTATGGCCCTCAGAGAAAAACTATTGTGAAATCTATGTATTTTTGTCCAGAATGATTATATAAGGGTTATAGCTGTTGTTGACAATCTCCTGGTTATTCAGTGCTGGAAGCTGTGGATGGGGGCAGTGGTGTTATCACCACAACAAACAGCTTAGACAAAGACGAATAGTCTTTTCTGCAGTCAGTCAGTCAGTCAGTCAGTCAGTCAGGGACAGTTGAAGAACCTGCTGCCCTTGGACCCATTAATGAAAAACCGTATGAAGATAGTGACAGATAAAATACTATATTTGAACAAAAAAAATGACAAAAAATTTTCCTAAGGACTAACTAATTCGGGGAACGCATGTCCCCAGGGTCTCTGCACCTGGACCAACTCCCCTTAGACCTTAAAGTCTATGTTCTCGACTTTGCCTTTGTATATACACTGCAAGGACTTTAAAGAACCTTGTTGTAGACCATCCTGCAGGTGGTGAGCCCACTAGAAGTCAACCACCCCCAAGCAAACCTGGAGCTTTGCACCAAAGACAGACACATTGCCTCTGGGCCAAAGTGAAGACCTTTGTATAACTTATAATCATTTATCAACAGCAATAGTTATCTATGAACACACCACTACAAATACTGCCCTTTAGAACTGCATGACATGTATGTACTTGTTACAACTCAAAATATATGTATGTTTCCAGGTTCTCAGTAGTAGCTGATGTCCACAGGGCGTGAAGTAGACGACAGAAAACGATTTGGGAACCACAGGACTAATCCAAGATCACCCTGTCTCCATGTCTCTCTGCCTGCCGGTCTCTCCGTCTGTTTTTTTTACACCGAAATGTCAAGCTACTGTATATAGTCGTCAACAAGAGAGGTGTAGCTCAAGCTAAAATAGCTCTGACATGTTTTGTCGAATGATCAAAAGAATCCAATGCATTTTTCCCTTCATTGTTGTCGTACTTTTATGGTCTGATTAGATAGGTTTGACAGCACGCATATTTTTTGTCTATAATTTCATCAGACTGTAGACAACACCCTGAATGGATATCTGTCCTATCAGTGTTGATCTGCTGATCTAGGCAGACAAACAAGAATTGGTTCCTTGAATCATGTTTTAGGTTACTGGTTTGTTTACTGGTTAGTTGTTTATACATATGAGTCAAATCTTAAAATATTACACTCAAATGCTACTGCTGGTATATTTCCATGTAGTTCTGGCCTGATCAGTGTAAATTGGTACATGACCGTCACAAATGTGTGCGAACAACAAACAAATACAGACTGCGTGAGAGTATTCCTACGTTACTTTTGCTTTTAATCAATGTTGTGTTGGAGCTGGTGATCAATTTCTTTTCATCAGATTAACCACAAACCTCATTTATCAAATATGTAATAACAAGGGTTTTTTTTAGTAAAAAAAAATACAACTGAAAGGAAGACAAACAAACAGTTACCAGGTGAAAATGCTTTCTCATAATCTATCCGAAACAAAATTTGAACTGATAAAACATTGTTCTTTTAACCTATTTTTAACCACTCCACATATTTTTTATGAATCAAAAATAAAAATCTATTCATCCATCTTCTTCTGGTGCCACCCAAATCAGATTGCACCATATTGTGAGCCTTCCTGTGGGTGGTGAGCACACAAGAAGTTATGTGGGTAGCACCTCAGTGGCAACCTGGCAGCTGGTGGATTCGAACCGGGGATTTAGTCTCGCAGGAATAGAAGAAAGACACACGAAGATCTTGGACAGCTTCAAGATGATCTTCTTTGGTAGATTTTATATCAGCGAGGCAGGCAGATAAGGAAGTCTAGATAACAGGCATAAGTATTTAAAGCAGCTCTCGTAATATAATAGTTTTAACTACTTATAGAAATTGGATAATTTTATGTGGTTACATATGACAATTTCTCCCATCAGAGTGCTATAACATAATCATTCAGAATTGACACACAGATGTTCTCACAGCCAGATCTGGCAGCTGTGGTGGGTTTGAGTGTTAATGAGATTAGGGAAATAAAATTAGGAGATGCTAAAGTACCATTCCTCTGGGATCAAACATGCTAATGAAGAAGGCAGCTCTATGGCTATAGCTCTATTTTTGTCCAGCCTGCTCTGGTTTCTTAGATCTACTCCAGTTCTGGTCCTGTTCTTGTCCTGGTCCTGTCTGTAGTCTTGCCTTAGTCTCTTGGTGTACTCCAGTTCCTGGTCCGGCTCTGCTTTAGTCTCTGGCCCTGCTCCAGTTTTTGATCCTGCTCTGGTTTCTTGTCCTGCTCTGGTCTCTTGTCCTGCTATGATCTATGGTTCTGCTCCAGTCTCTGGGTCTGCTGTAACTTGATTGAATTAACAAAGACCCACTTGACATGAGTCATGTTTCTGTTTGGATGAGAACAAAACCATTTTCTCATCAAACCTTACGATGGTGCATTAACAAAAGAACAGACCTCATCATTGCACAATGATGGACAGCTCTTCACTCTATGTGTTTTTATCTACGTCAGCGCTGCAGCAACAGGAGGCAGAACCAGGCACCAGGTTTGCTATTTTTAATCCAACATCAAAACCATCAATACGGCCATTAATGACTAGCAGAGCTTTGTGAGAAGACACGAGCTTCACTGCCCAGTCATTAGGCAGTGTTTGTGCGTCATTAATGGACCGTCTTCCTCTTGTTGTTAAGTGGCCTCTGTGACCACACCGCACTTGTGGTCACTGACAGGAGTCCAGAGGGAGAGGTCAGGTGACCCTCACTGGATGGAGCTCAGCAGTCAATATGAGAGAGAGAACAAGGACCAATCACTGTCCTCTTAACACACCTCCAGGGTGACCTTCAGCCTTTCTCTGCTCCATCCAAGATCAAGGGCCAGGGTTCAGACTGCGTTCACATTAGCATGCAGGTGGAAGCCCTGACATGTATTAGAAGGAATAATGTTTTTGGAGTAGCTGACCAGTGTGCAGGGCAGGGGGAGGTCAAACAGACATCCTGAGAACGCGGCCTCTGATCCTAGCTTTGTTTAGAATGTTCCTGATAATCCGTGTCTATGGTGAAAGGATAATGAGTGACATTCTCTCCTGTAGAGTGGAGGACCTCAGCGAAGGCAATGATACAGAGTTCAAAGTGCACATGGACCACCTCTCTTTATTCAAATGAGTCTTCAGTCAATATAATGTTTTAATTATGGGGTTTCTCTGGGAGTAATGAAAACCTGAACAGCGTTTCTCCACACGATTTCCTGTTATGAGCTCATCTGGTGGGAATATTCTTACATATATATATATATATATGTATATATATATATATATATATATATATATACACACACACATATAATATATATATATCATTATGTGTGTGTGTGTGTATATACTATATATATATATATATATATGACATTAGTACTCTGAAGTACAGAGAGAAGGATCTGCATTGTGTTTTTGTAGATTTATAAATATATAAAATTATAAATTATAAATAAAAGTATAAAAGTATATGACAAGTATATGCCAATGTAGGACATGTGGTTTGTATTAGGAAGTCAGGAGTGGCAGGGAAGTATGTTAAATTGGTGCAGGTTATGTATGAGAACAGTGGAAAAGAGATGAGGTGTGCTGTTGGAAGGAAAGAAGACTTTAAGGTGGAGGCAGGACTACATTAAGGATCTTCCCTGAGCCACTTCTTGTTTGCTTTAGTGATGAAGGAGTCTCCATGTAAGATTATGTTTGCAGATAGCATTAAGATCTGCAGTGAGAGTAGCAACAACTAGAAGAGAAGATAGAAAGGTGGAGGTCTGGAATAGAGAGGAGAAGAATGAAGGTGTATGAAGAGAATGAATGAAATGTGTGAATGAAACAGTGGGAGAACAGTGGAATGGTGAGGTCACCAGGAGCAGGGGTGGAGAAGGTGCAAGAGTTAAGATACTGAGGATCAACTGTTCAGAGCAGTGGAGACTGTGGAAGAGAGAAGAATAGAGTACAGACAGGATGGAACACGGTGAAGGGAGAGGTTTTCAGGACGGTTGTGAGACCAGCCATGATGTATGGTTTTAGAGACACTAGCAATAGGCAAAAGACAGGAGTCAGAGCTGGAGGTGAAGGAGTTAAAGATGTTGAGATTCTCTTTAGTTGTAACTAGTATTTACAGGATCAGGAATGAGGTCATTAGAGGGACAACACAGACAGGAAGGTTTGGAAAAAAAGCTAGAGAAGTCAGATTGAGATGGTTTGGACATGTTCAGAGCATTTTTTTTTTGCGTGTGGGCATGTCAATGGCACAATCTAATTTGGTGGCAGTCACGGAGACTGCTGCCCCTACAATCTCGCAACGGAATATCAGATGAAGATTGATGAATTCATGAAAATGACCAGTTTTAAGTAATCATTTATGTGTTAAACATATGTTATAGCCAATACATATGTGAGCTTTAAACTCCTTTCTTTCCTCATTCTTTTGACTTCTCCTTTTTTCCAGGGGTTGCCACAGCAAGTCAACATTTTCCAACTCCCCATGTCCCCTGTATCTTCTACTCTGACTCCATGTCCTCCCTCACTGCATCCATAAATCTCCTCTTTGTCTCACCCTGACAGCTCCATCCCTAACATTAGCTTCAAACTCTACTTCTTATTCATTAACTATATTTGTAGAGAATTTTACAAATATTTTTCTATAACATATATTACATTCATTTCATTCTTCCATTCAACTTTATCCCTTTAACTGTTGCTGGGTCTTCGGGGCAGCAGTCTTCACGAGTGCCACCCAAATAACACTGTTCCATAATCTGAGCCTTCCTGTGGGTGGCGAACCCACAGTAAATGATGGGGGTTGAGATGCTGCTACGCTCTGTGATTTTTTTTCCTGTAATAATTATGTTTGTTTCTGACCAAATTAATTGTGATGGTATTTTGAATTAACAAAATACCAGAACTAATTTATTTGCTTGTACAAGGTTACAGAAACAACGTAGCAAGGAATAAACTAGATAACTCTATGGTACTGATTAGTAAGGCAGGAGAGAACAGCAGACAGACTTTACTCAACATGCAACAGCTCACAGAACAATGATCCAACAAGGACAAATTGAAGGAGGGTTGAGACAAGCGAGACTAGATATGCAGGCTCAGGTGGGTGTGATCATGTGGTTAACCCAGACAGCAAACAACAAGAAGAGGCACAAACATGAGGAAAAAACATTCTTGTTTATGGAAAAACTATTATCACGTCATACTGTGCTGTACATTCTGTAAATGGGCAGGTAAGTCACTGCTCTCTGAGTCACTGTGTGTTGGTTCTCCAACCTCTGTTTCAGCCCTGATTATGTTGAAAGGAAGGACTGACTCAGTTTTTCACAACAGCTGTACATCTCTCCACATGTTATCATTACTGTTCCTTCATATCTCAGATACTCTATTTGTGGCCAGAAATATACGCACAGTTCCTTGGACTGATGTTATATCACAGGTTAGGTCACACTTAAATGTGATCATTCAGAAAACAGAGCGTCAAAGTTTGTCTCCTAATCTCTTTTTTCCCAGAGTCTGCTATCCCTCGCTAGAACCTTTGGCCCAGTTTTCTGCTGATTTCCAAGAACACTGATCTGCAGTGTGCTCCTGTACACATGGACAGACCCCAACCCCCTCACTCTCCTTTACAGATGAGGTATGTGTACTGTATGTTGAAGACACGTGACCACAGCACAGACAAGGAATGAAACCAGATATTTGTGCTCCAACTCAAGACTCTGTTGACACAGAACCAGCAGTTAATCTTGACTGAGGGTCCTTTACTGCTGAGTCTGTAAATAGTATTCACATTCTTTAATAATCTTTCTCTGTTTTTATTTTATATATCCTGTATTATAATTAATAACATGGAAGCCGTTTCAGGCTCCAGTATCTTTTGTATAACGCTATTAATATATTAAATTAATTCATTTTCATCCTCTTATCTATAACTTGCTTGCAGGGGCAGCAGTCTCCACCGCTGCCACCCAAATAACTCCATACTGTGTGTGTGGACTGTGGGTGGTGAGCCCACTGGAAATAACATGGAACGGGACAGTGTTATGCTTATAGCACCTCAGTGGCAACATGGCTGCTGGTGGATTTGAACCTGAAGCCCTTTCCTAACCATTAGGTCACCACTGCTGTCTGGGTATTTTAATATCAAAAGAAAAACCATTGATTGTAGTTTTTTTTATTATCACAAATTTAAAAGACACTCCCAGGACATTTATAAAAAAAAGTTTAAGAAATAAGTCCCCCTAGAATTGAGGATCACGTTGAGAAAAGCAGCATGATGTAGCCTCTCTATGTACAATGCAGCAGGGAGGGGCAGAGTCTCGCCACTGTCAATAAGGTCAAACTCTTGGCATCATGTAACAAGAGCTGAAAGGAAAAGGTGTGGGAAGCACCCCATGCCATGACATGTGTCATGGGTCTATATGTTAAAAAAAAACATCAGCTCCTTACATCATATGTAAGGGTGTTGGACTTTTAAGCATACATTGGCAACACGGTGTTGTGTTCAAGGGACTGGATCCCTTCACTTTCACTAAAAATGTCCAAAAGTGCTGCCTCTATGGCAAACAGGTGCTGGTCCTCCACCTGAGGGCAGGACAGTTTCATGAACTCTGCCAGGCGCAGCAGGTACTCAATGTTAGGGCCCGCTTTGCCACTGCAGGTCGCAATCTGCGCGGCAATGTCTGCCTCCGAGGCTGGGCCAAGGTAGATGGGGTTGCTGGATGTAGCAATGTAGACCAGGGCCAGAACTGGAACTTGGTCCTCCTCCTTTGGGATGAACTCTACCATCTCTGTTAGGTAGCCTCCCAACACGACTTCTCTCATGTTTAGGTACTGCAGGGACTGTTCAATCTGGGAGTTCTCCACCTCATAGGCTACACCCCACGTGCATGCCTGCAGAAAGAAAACAGAAAGAAAAAGAAATCAAACTGTGATTCACTCCACTGCACACAACAAATCTGATCTCTGTATTTAACCCATCACAAAGTGAACAGTGAGCAGTTTGAGCGCCTAGTGAGCAGTAAATGGGAATGCTGCCATGTTCAGAGGACCTCAGTTGTAACCTGGCATTATGATATGGAACTTGGAACCCTCCAGACCCAAGTCTGCTTCCTTAACCACTAAGCCACCACTGTCCCTGTTGCCCGGTGATATATCAATAATCAATCATAAGCCCTTATATATTTAAAGTCATTCTCCATCTTATTGGGTCTCCAACACTGCCACCCAAATCACCCTGCTCCATACTGTGAGCCTTCCTGTGTGTAGTGCGTCCCGGAAGGTATCTGGGTTGGGATTATGCTATGTTCAGAGTATTTTTATACACTAGGGCTTAATTAAGACAAGCTAATCTTAGCAAATCTGTTGAAAAAAAAATATTGTCCTTAATTACCCAAAGAGAACAACCAAAGGATTAACAAAGTTCTATCTAATCTTATATCAGTGGTGTTAAAGTAATTTTGCTTCAGGAACCACATACATCCCATTAAGACATCATTTTTCTTTCTTTTCAAAATTTATTAAGCGGCCATTTTTGGCCAACACATATTTGGCAGTGCACATGAAGTCTGTCATATACTTCCAAGAGACCAATAAAATGAGTAGTGGGATTTACATGCTTGACCTTTTCTAACTTTTATTAAAAGTTATTAAAACTCCTAAAACTTTAATTAAAAGTTATTAACCCCCCTAAAACTTTTTAAATAAAATCTGTAATGTGTCAGACATAAACTGGACAAAAAGTGACGGGAAGAGGGCACATCATAATGAGGTAACATAAAGAGACTCACGTTCTGATCCTCCACCAGTGTCACCACTCTGGCCGGCTGCAGAAAGCACAAGTAAACAAAATGTTACTGTTCGTGTTGTTGCACATTTCACAGGGAAAAATCCAGATCGATAACTAAACTAAAATAAGTAAAGAAACAGGGTGATCGAAGTTGATGAAGTGGAGATATACCTCCTCTCTGGTCCCTCTGTAGAAGTCATCTCCGTGCCAGAAGCGTCTCTTGTACCCCTTGATGAAGCCTATTTTGCTCCTTTTATAGGCGAAGCCAGGTTTCCACACCAAGGATCCGTAGCCGAATATCCACAGGCTGCTCTTCTTCTCCAGATGATGTCCCTCCATCACAGTGATGAGGCTGAGAATACGTTCCAGTCTGAAGGATTCTTTCTGCTTCTCATACGATCTTCATTTCCTTCCTGGCTACAGGTGGCACTCGTCTACTGACTAATAATTTTAACACGCCGTCACGATGCCGCTTTTAAGGCTGTCAAAAAGTTAAGTCACGTGTTTACGCAGTAACTGTCGTGCCAGTCTGAAGTCGCGTTGATGGGTTTATCAATCTGTGTCTGTGTCGTTCTGACACTGTTTCGCAGCAGCTTCGGTGATGAATCGACGTTACCTCAGTCGTATACGTCAATATATCGTATATCGTCAATACCCCAAACCTATTCGGTCTGAGGTGTCCACTCCTGGAGTAGAAAAAGAAAACACGTGTATTTGTTGTTGAAGCGCTAAATCGTGTAACAGACTGGACCAATAGAGTGACGCAAAAGGCGGGCTCTGGTAAGACATTGGCCAATAAGGATCTACATTGTTTGACGGCTGAAACTAGATATAACCAGTTGAAGCAGGAGAAACTTCTCTTGTTTATCACTTGTTTTGTTGTTTCTTATCCTTACTGGAACTTTTCAACTTATTTTCCCTCTTTCCGTCAGTTCCCTGCATTTTTCCATAATTTTTGTCTTATCTTCCTCCCAACTTTCTTGGTCTCTTTAACTCACATTTTTAGTTTAACCGCAGTTGTTGTTGTTGCATCTCAGTGGACGTGTTTTGTCAATAAGTAATTTGGTTTCCTCCTACCAAAATATGCAGGGAAGTTATTTATACACGTTTAATTGGCCACGGTCACAAGTTAATGTATATTATTATTGTTCAGAGACACTCAGTGACACCAGAGCAGCTAAGGACATTAGCCCTAAATAGCAGGGTTAGTTATATCTGTGCTTTCCTAAGCTCATTAGCTGTGTGTTCTACTGTATGCTGTGCCCTCTGGATACAGTACCAACTATACTGTATGAAGAAAGGCTCTGGTACACAAGGCCTACTGCCCCCATGTGGTAGTCAAAGATAGCTCCTTCATCTACCTGCCTCACTTGTAATAGTTGTAATCTCCCTAGATACCACACCAACAAGTACAGAAACATTCTAGAAAAAAAAAATGAATTTCTTTATACTGATTTTTAAATCATATTTCCTCGTGTGATGTCAATACTGTCCACTAAATGATTGCCAGCACACTGACTGTGAATCAGTAGAACCAACACCAACCCAAAACCACGGTGAAATTACAGCTGCTCCAGTCAATGCAACAATTCAGTTGCTATCTGAGCTCAGGTACACTTAGACCACCAACCAAGTCCAACAAACAGGCAGTGTACCAGACATGTATTCATTGTGTGTTTTTTTAATCTATATATAAAACAATCAAATATAATAACATTAAAATAAAAACACCACCAACAACACTTAAAAAATAAAATTCACCTTTTGGGGGCATGAACCTAAAAACACATGTACAGGTCATACTTCTAAACTCAAAATATAAATATACAGTATATACAAAGTAGTCTTATAAAAATAGAAGGAAAAAAGAAAGATCAGTGCTTCATATTCATAAATTACCCACGAAATACTAATCTTATAAAATAAAATTATTGGTTCAGTCATTTCCTTCAAAGGCGTCATTGGTACGATTGGTTTCTCTGCATTTCTTTGTCTCAGTCTAAAGGGAATCTCGCGTAATGTACAGCAGGGCTACGTAGGTGGCTGCCGGAGACTCGCATTTTTTGATTCTTGATTTTTCTCCGTGCTGCTGTGCAAAAAGATCAAGTCTAAGGCAGGGTACAATGTTTTTTTTTCTATTACAACATCAAATAAGGCCTTTCAATGTATACATTCTCTGGAATATAATAAAGATTTGATTTGCACAGTTGTAAACCCTGCTGCAGCCCAGTGGGGAAGTGTTGTGAGCCACTCGTTGGTCGCAGGTTGCCAGTCACAGATCAGTCATTTTTACTATGTGCATTTGACCCTATGGGCAGACACTTGTCCAACATACAAATGCTGCCTCGAAGTGAAGAATCCTCAGTAGTCATTGTGTCTTCTTTCAGCACTTTGCTGAATTTTTATTTATTCTGTCGATATTTGTGAGTTCTATGTGTGTGGTAGTTTTCGGGCCACAGAAATCAGAAAACACAAGCCACTTTCATGGGTTTGTTGGCAGAGACCTGACCTGCTGATTGCTGATTACTGCAAAAAGCTGAGAAAGTACATGAGGATCATCCTCAATTTTCTAAACTTTAACATTTCAGCTTGTTGCCGGGGGATGAACTTGGATGGAGCAGTTGAGGGTGGGAGTTGAAAATGTCAAGAGTCCAAAAAGTCAAGAGAGAGTGAATGGGATCCTCTCGATTGTCCTGTTTTCTTGCAATCTTAATTCATTTTTTTCAGTCTTTACATTCTCACGGAGTTTTGTAGCTTCAGTACTATTGCATTCGATGAGCGCACCAGCTCCATCCAGTTATCAAGTTTATGTTTTTTTTTTTATTTCAAAAGCAGCAACTTTCATTTAAATAAATCCCAGTCTCATTGCAGGTGTAAACAGTCCAGAGGAAATCCAACATTTACAATAATTCTAATCTTCCATGTGTTATACCTGTAGAGAAGGACAAAACAAAATTAGTTAGGGGAAAATGAAAAAACAGTATATGTATAGTATTTCTATGGAATATTTTTCATAAAAAGTAATATTGAATATAGACACTAGGGTCAGCCCCAAAGACACTGAATAACACACAGAGAATTTAATTATCATTGATAATAGTAAAGAATCTGGTATATGATACATATCACAATGCAACAATATATTGCAATATACTACAAATATATGTACAATTCTATCCATATCCAATGTATATGTAGTAAAATAAAAACACAATACTGCTCCATCTTAACATAAATATTCTCCATATACTCCATCCTCTGATATACTCCATAATTTCCTGAATGATACTCCAGAATAAAGTTCTATCTATGTATTAAGAACATAAATACTTATATACACAAATAGAAACAATGACGTGCAACGAAATACTTTGCATACTTTTTTACTCATTCAATTGACATGAAGAGTAACGACTTACCTCAGTAGCGATGATGCATTCATTCTTCTCTGCTATTACAAAGACAGACTGATACATTGAGTCTCTAGATGAACATATTGTTGATATCCTACACTCTGGCCCTTCACTGCAAACATAAAGATTAACCAGGTCAGCACGGTCACTGAACAACTTCAATTATTTCAAAGTCAGACATCATAAACAGCTCTTTTTCTGTTGTCTTCTCACCTGTACTTTCTACTTAAATGCTTTTTATCCCCTGTCAACTTTTCACAGTTTTCCTCTTTGTCCACATGGGACATCTCGTCCTTGTACCCCGCAGAGCTTTTGTAGTCCAGGTGGTAGTCGTTGATGTGCTTGTGATTCAACTTCTCCTTTGGAGAGTCCACCTCCAAGTCTATCATTTTGTTGGTGTTCTTCAGATCCAAAATGGATATGAGGTTCTCCTTCTGATAGTCAAGCTTTGAGAGATTGTTCATGGTCTCTGAGTCCTGCTCATTCTCCCTCTGTTTCCTGATGTGACGGATCACAACCAACACCATGCACAACAGCACTAGGACAACCACCAGACCAGCACCCAGGCTGATGGCCACCAAGCTCAGCTTGTCACCAGACTCCCAGCCTATGTTGGGACCAGCAGTCACGGCTAAAGGCACGTCCCCAGACTGGCACAGGGGACCGGTGTAACTGGCGGGGCAGATGCAGGTGTGCTGACCTTCAACTCCCATAATGCAGGTCCCCCCATTCTGGCAAGGTCGAGAGGCACAGCCGTCTGTTAGCCTGTCGCAGTGGCGACCCGAGTACCCGGGTGTGCAGATGCAGCTGTAGTCATTGATACGGTCGATACACGTGGAACCGTTAGCACAGGGGTTACTGGAACATTCATTGATGTTGATCTCACAGCGTAGTCCAGTGAAGCCCGATCGACAGCTGCACATTCGGGCGTTACCCTGGACAATGCAATGTCCACCTGTGAGAGATGACAGAGCTTGAGCGACAGGTATCTCAAGAAGATTCCAAAGAGGAAGGAGGATTATGTATTTA
This sequence comes from Paraplagusia blochii, assembly GCA_016785265.1. Lineage (NCBI taxonomy): Eukaryota > Metazoa > Chordata > Actinopteri > Pleuronectiformes > Cynoglossidae > Paraplagusia > Paraplagusia blochii. Next base: position 65,179 of record JAFBJS010002247.1, on the reverse strand, counting down.
TTTGTAAAATAAAAGAAGGATGCAATACCGTTTATGCACTGCAGGGAGGTGCATTTATTCACCTTCCTCTCACAGTTGTGTCCAGTGTATCCTGCTGGACACTCACAGACGTAACTTATCCCATTACCCCTCTCTTTGCATTTGCCTCCATGGAAGCAGGGTGTGTCTGCACACGTCAGCATTTTGTTTTCGCAGTGTGTCCCTTCGAAGCCCTGTGGACAGACGCACTGATAGCCGTCCTCAGAAACCTGCAGAGACACAGACAGAGATAAACTTCATCACTAAGACACTTTAATTTTTTATTTTTTATCATATCCTGTTTAAGTCTGCCCCATCAAACCCCTTCATCCTCCGATTCTATTTAAAGTCCACGGCCTGTGAACTGGGTCATCGACTGACTTGACAATCAATAGCATCCTCCTGGACCAGCAGATAGACCAGGACAAAAACAAAAACAGGAAGGCCTGTGTTGTGGGAAAGGAGAGAGAGAGACTTCCGGACTCACCAGGCAACGGCCTCCGTTGTGACAGGGCTGGCTGTCACAGTGCCTGACCTCCAAGTCACAGTTGACACCAGTGAAACCAGGCAGGCAGGTGCAGGTGTAGCTGCCCTGGCCGGTGTTCATGCACGTGGCCCCGTTGGCGCAGGGTTTGTGATGTGTGCAGAAGTTCAGATCTGTAAACACAGAAAACACAGCGAGGCGGCCGGCTGTTAGTTACACTGCTAACACTTCACAACGTCCCTTTTTTTACACCTTGGGGCAAATAGAGAAAGAAATATACACACCTTGATCGCAAAAGATCCCTCCCCAGCCTTCTTTGCAGGAGCACTGCCAGGGCTCTTTACAGGTACCGTGTTTACAGGACGGATGGAGTTTACACACATCACAGAAGAGGCCCTGCCAGCCCTCCCTGCACCTGTTCACACACACAGAACAGAACAGAACATGACTCCCGGCTCACTCACACACACTCACACACACTCCCATTAACACTTCTGATCTGCTTCCTACAGACAGAGTGAAGTGATGTCACAAAATGATTTATTTAAGACATTGTTTCCTCACTCACAATGGCCTAGGTTTGGTAGTGAATCATTTATAAAGCGGTCATTGTTACAGGAAACAACGGTGACACGCCACGGTAAATGTGGAACTGGTGCTGACAGAAAAATACAGCAGTTACATTCACTACAGCACTAGTTTATTTCACATTGTTGGTTTAACTGAGTTGGCCAATGAGATCAACACCTGAATTCAGTGTTTGATGGTGTTTTTTATATTTTATATATATATAAATGTGTGTGTGTATGTGTTATGTAATTATTGAGTTAGTTAATTAGTTTTGTATCTACTTTGTGTAATTTACTTTGTCTAATTAAATAGTTAGAAAATGTAATAATTTGTTATGTTACTAATTAACCTATTAATCTAATTTTTATTCAACAACTCTGGAATCAATTAGGAATCCCCAAGAATGCAGTAGAAGTCTAAAATATATATTTAAAACACAAAGCATTCTAACTGACCAGATATGCAATTAATCAATTAAAACAAAAAATAAACCAAAGGTTAAAGTAAAGTGTCAGAAATAACAGAAACCAGACAAAAACATTGTCATCTGTTGAGTTTAGTAATATTATTAAAGTACAATAGACAAAACATAATAAACTTGTACGGAATTGTGTCCTTAACTTCCATCGTGCATTTTTATTTGAACACTCACTTGCACTCTCCTGGTAATGAACAGTTTCCATTCCTCTCATTGCAGCCTTCAAGGCAGATTGCTGCAGAAAGAAAGAAGGAAAAAATAAAACAATAAATTAATTATTTCAATAATCAAAGTGAATTCATCTATAAAGAATCAATAAAAGATCAATAAATATTCAAACACTGATAAATAGATTAAGGATTTTCTCCCTTGTCATGATCCCTGGCTGTTTCCTGACCATATCTGTGGACGAACACCACTGCTTGCTGGTTAAATTGCTGGTTAGTGGCAGCAGATGCCTGTCTTTAGAAAAGCAGGACAGCTGCCCTATTGTTATTGGTCTGCTGTTCGCGGCCCTGTGTGCAGCTGCTGCCCCGAACCGCCTCAATAATAGAAGACCGCAATTTAGCGGCGCGTGGCGGCCGATAATGCCGTGATTAACCCGGCGTGCGCTGCTGGCCGAACACCGCCCTGGATTAGAGCGGGCCCGCGCCCACCAGCAGAGAGCAACGGGCTGACGTACAATGTGTGCGCGTGCGTGTGTGTGTGTCCTCAGATTTCATCATTAGCCCACGGTGTCATTAACACCAGAGCTGAACAGGTTCTTCAGCCTCTAAGGAAGAAGAAGACGTGACCCCCAGACGATTTATTTACAAAATATCGCCACTATTTAATGTCTACAGGCCGAGTTTCATGGACATAAAAACTATATTAATTCTACTGTGGTTGGATGATTGACTCAACTGGCGGTTCGCAACCTCCAACTACTCCATGAAGGGATTTCAAATGTTTGGTTTATTGGACATCTGAAAAATTTGTATTTATTTGGCAGATTTTTTTTTATTTTAACTTAAATAAGTAGGCAGTGGTGGTCTGGTGGTTAGGGAAGCGGACTTGAGTCAACAAAGCTGCAGGATTGAATCCACCATCTGCCAGACCCCACCCACAGTGCTTACAGTTACATGAAGGCTCACAATATGGTGCAGTGTGATTTGGGTGGCAGTCACGGAGAACAAATGAGTCAAAGTAAAAGCCCAAAGGCCATATGTGGCCCACCGAGCAATTTTGTATGCCTGGCCAGAGTTTAGAAAACAGTTCCTTGACCTGATAAATTTAAAGTTGTTTTATGAAATAGTGTTGATCAATATTTGATACTTGGATGAATAATGATTGTCAGCAGTAAAATGTATTAATATGTGTCTCTTCTATTTTACAACTGTCTTTAATTTACAACCGGCCATTCAAAGGATCTGTATTGTTATTGTTGAGTTTAAGATGCAGATTAATTAATTAATGATTATATTAAATAATCAATTTTTAAATGCAAAAACAAGGTATGTTTAGATCATAAAAACACATGTTGGCTGATCCTGTCCAGAAGAATGAGAAACACCCCTACTGGAGACCTTCGAGTGACCTTTTAATCACAAACAAATGAAATGTCCAAATGGAGTTGTGCTCTTGCTTACGTTCTTGGCAGTATTCTCCCTTCCATCCTGGCAGACAGACTATTTGCCCCTCAGGGTTGCAGGTGTAGTGGCCAAAATGGTCGTCTCTCGGAGCACATTTTTTGGAACAAGTGTCCCCGTAGTAATTGTCATTGCAGATGAAGCGGTATGAGTACCTGAGCTCCGTCTGCGTCCCGCTCTGCACATCCTGGGACCACTCACGCCCTATTCCCAACTGTCTTTGGATGGCAAAAGAACTAATCAAGAAATCGGGGTTGGTGGTGTCTGGAAAGGAAACGGAAACACAAAGATGAGCTTCACGTGAGCGACAATACGATTGATCTGGTTGATCTGGACAGGTGTGAAGTCAAAACATGCAGTGAACTCTGACAGGGTTTGATTTTCTCACTCTGGTTTCCACACTTTCCCATGACATGGGCTAAATATAAAGCAAAGGAAGTGCAATTGTGTTTGACTTTAAATGACTGTCGAGTGACTCATGAGACATCCCCGCCAACACAAAAGGATCCACGGCGCTTAAAGGGGGTGAGAGGTGGGGGAGGGGGTCGGGGGTTGAGGGTATCAGCCTTAATGCCTTGAGTGAGGGCTGTGCAGATTAAAGTGTGTGATTTGCCAAAAGTCATAGACGACACGTGTAAAATACCACCCTCTAGCGATCAAAACAAACTGTGCAACTCCTCACCTCCAGGTTTGTCCTTGGCTGGAGAATTCCAAGCTTCAATAACTAAGGAGAAAGAACCCTATGGAGACGATATGGGGAAAAAAAAAGTCAGACAGAAATACATGGAGGTGGTTTAGTCGATTAATCGGAATGTGTTTACATTTGAATAGGACGATGAAGATGAAGACACATTACGCACAGAGTGAAATGAAACACGCGGTTATTTTGTCTTACAATGAACATAAACATCTTTAAAAACACATTAAAATCGTTAGTTGACGCAGTAATTATAACACGTTTGTTTTTATCCAACTACTGTTTCCACTTTGTTACATTAAAATATAATTTACGCATTTTCATCCTTTAACTTTTCGCATTTTTTTCCATTTTCTGAGAAACATTTTTCCTCACTGATCTTTAACGTCCCCTTACCGGCCAGGTGAAGTTCAGCGGCAGCCGCAGCCTGCCGTCCCGCTGCTGGATGCTGAAGGAGCCGCTGCCCAGAACAGGTGTAACGGATTTGCCAAAGATACAGTCGCCGGGAGACACCACGGTTTGGTAGTTTTTCAAACACACCCTGAAAAATGTGCCGCAGCCGCCCATGCTGCAACTTCTGCCATTGGCCAGGGAACCTTGAGAATTCTGAAAGTGATGGAGATCGAGCTCGAACACACCTGATCCCAGAACCTGAGAGGACATGACATGTAAACACACACAGAAAATGACGCAAGAAGGATGCTTTGTGTGTGTGGAAACAAAAAAGTGTAAATCTACCTGAGTAACTATGAACGGTACAACTATTGTGTAGACAGAGGTGAACCAAATGGCCATCCTTTAGTGTTTGATGTGCGTATCCTTGGAAAAACCTCAAAAAGCTCCTAAATCCAAGTTGTGTCGGAAGCAAAAAACAAAAACATGGACGGAATGAATATAATCCTGTAAAAGCTGCGGTCCAGATGAGCGCTCCGTATCCAGAGAGACCGAGCAGTGAAGGGATGGAGATGGGACAGAGCAGAGTTATCCAGTGGTCGAGGTTAGATCAATAACAGTAACGTCAATATCCACAAGTGAGTCATTCTGCGGTCTTTATGTTGTCCGTCCATCGTGCCGGTCAGCGGGGCTCTGGTCTGTGCTGATGCGGGGCTGGAGCTGTCAGCGGTGATGCGCGTGTTTGCGGCGCAGCATCAGCGCACAGTGACTCCCAGTGAGGAGTGTCTGACGTGGCCGCGTTTATATACCGTAGTCAAGTGTCAGCGCTGACACAGTGGAGCAGTGGACACCACCCACCCGCCTCTCTACAGACCTTTAGTTTTTTTTGGCAGGACCAGCATCAACTGTCATCAGCTTTTGGAGACCATGGTGGGTTTGATTTCTGCTCCAATCTAATCCCACTCTCCCTTTCATATGTTGGTGAGTTTGTTTTTCTCCCAAAAAAGGAGAAAACAAACAGAAAAAAGCTATGTAAAATATGAACTGTAACTCATCAAGGAATTAAGAACGAGGGCAGTTTTAAATTAATATTCCAGTTTATTATAAGTGGAATTCCCTCATCAAAATAGAAGCTGGAGTTTTACTCATATGTAATATACATTCACTTAAATTATCAATCAATTAATAAGTGGTTGATATATCTGGTGCTGTTGTATTTAATATTATTACATATTTGTATTAATTTTTAACATTATTTAAAATATTAATAAAGGGCGGCAGTGGTGGCCAGACTTGTGTTCACCGAGCTTCAGGCTCAAATCCACTAACTGGCACTGAGGGGTTCTGATCATAGCACTGTCCTGACCCATATAACTGTCAGTGGACTCATCGCTCAAATGAAGGCTGACAGTATAGAGCAGAGTTCTTTGAACCGGCCCAAGGATCTAAACCAAAAAATAATAATAATAATAAAATCATTCTAACCGGTTGATCTCAGTTTTATTTGGTTCTTTATAAATCCTGTGTAGCCTACAATCAAAGCTCTGGCTACCATAGGCTAACATAGAAGTCTATGGTAGCCATGGCTTGGACCCAGAATCTTTTGCCAATAGGTTCGGAGCAGAACCTTTACATGAACGTTTCTGGTTTAGGGTTCCCCAAAGCGGGCGATGTTCCTGAACAGCTTAGAATAAAAAATATATTTCCTTGAACTTTTCTGGAGATTCATGACTTTGATTGTAGACTACTCAATAAAATAGTTTTAACCAGTTACTATTATTTTTTTGATAAGTGTTTCTACTTCCATGCAAAATGCCAAAGGTTTCTGGTATTCGTTCCTTGAACCAGTTCAAAGCCTTGGTGGAGACTGCTGCCCCAAATATAAATAATATGTTGACAATTAATATTTTACTATGTTTAAAGACGATGTGACTTTTTACAAGCCGAAATATTAAAAGTGTATGCAAAACCAAATACAGCACTGTTGTTCCTTTAGCAGTCCTTATACTGAAAGTGTTAAATATATTTCATTTTCTGCACAAAATCCTCACATCAGACAATGCTCCAATAAAACAAAGCATGAATTAAAAAAAATGAATAAAACATTCATAAACAAAGATATAGCAGCCTTGGTGGCCTAGCAGTAAAGGTAGAGGACTTGGGTGCACAAGTTCTAATCTACCAGCTGCCAGGTTGTCACTGAGGTGCTCCTAGCATAGTCCCAACTGGTAGTGGGCTCACCACCCACCGGAAGGCTGACAGTATGGAGCAGTGTGATTTGGGTTGTAGTCATGGAGACTGTGACCCAGGACCCAGGAAGATGAATAGAAGAAGGAATGAATGAAAACATTCAAAAATTAGCTTACTGGCCAGTTACAATTGCCTCCTCACCATAAAGTGAGAAAATAAATATTAATCAGAAATAAACAATAGTATATTTCTGATAAAAACAACTTTTGTTTGATGCTAAACCCAACTTTTTCTAGACAAAGAAGTGACTCTACTTTACCTTTGAAAAAAGAGTAGTTAGTGTACTGTCCCATCCTGAAACAAAAAAAACCTGCATCACACAAACCACTGTAAACCGTATCATATTTAAAGTAAAATGTATTGAAAGTATATTTCATATATGCATGTTACCAAATATTGATGAACATATAACGCTTATACTTTTGCACTAAAAAGAACATACCATACACGATATGTCTTATTTCATAATCAAATTCTAAACCCCATACTCTTGGGGGCGCTGTGACACACGACAATGAGCAATTCTGTGAAAAAAGTTTTTTTTTTTACTGTTCTATTGAGTCAGACTTCACACAAGCTTGGAACAGATATAATTGAAAACCTGTAACAATGTAACCCGATACAGTATGATAAAGATATTTATATAGGAGGTCCAATATATAGGTTGAAATATATGTTTATTATTGCTTAGTCCAATAGCATTAACAGCGCAGACCACCTGCCGCTCAGGAACTATATTTGAAATCAGATCTCTGAACAGCCTCAACTGAAATCACATTTGTATAAATTAAAGTCCAGATAGTATCTGAGACAAAGCACAACTGTTTGTTGAACAAACTTCCAGTGGCAGCAGTTGGAAAAACTTTCTCCTCCTTTCATGTGGGTGAACGATTGTTGCGAGAGGGAAAAGAAAAATGAACTGGGTACAGTATATAAAGGCCGCTGTGCAAATAAATTCAAAATCCATATGCTGGGCACAGGCATTGTTACCTTTATCACCGCTGCAGCAGGCCAGCATGACTGGAAGGATTTACAGTGAGGGAACAGGATTCAGGCCATGTTCCCTGGCCACCGAGGTGTCTGACTGTACTGCTCTCCTGCCGAGATGACTTCATTCCCAACCCCCCATCTTTGACTTATAGGTTTGAGGTTCCATATCAGAGCAGGGACAATAGACCATTGAGTTTGGAGCAGTGTGAGTAAGAGGCCCGGACATGTCGCAGTTGTGCTGTATTGAAGCTTTCTCTGTTCCCACCATTGAATCGCACAGATATTGTGGAGGATCAATGAAGCCCGACTGCGGTGATTAAACAAGGCATTCCTGTTTTCTTCACATGAAAAAACAAAAAAAAAAAAAAACAAGTGAAGCATCTGAGGGTTTTTCAATGAGCCCTAGATTTTATTAACATGGTCTTCTAGTTATTTCTGTTCAGCTCATGTTCAGGAGACGTCCAGTTTATTTCACTACACCAGCCAATCCTTAGCTAATTTAAGTTGCAGGTCCAGAAGTCCGTCTTTTACCCTTGTGAAGTTAGTATTTTCTAGTAACAAATAAAGACTGTGTCACCTAAATGTGCTTTTAAATATTTTCAATTTTTTTTTCTGAATACTAGGATTGTCTGACAATATCATATTAGCAAAGTTATGTGATATAGTTTTTTCTCCAACAATGAAGAACTGAGAACACAATGCCTGAGTTTTGCTAAATATACTGGAATCACGTAGGGTCCTGAGATGGTAACCTTAATGTTGGCAAACGACTGTATATATTGGTATTGCTCAATATTGGTATTGGAAAGTTCAGTGTTTAGCCATATCAGCAAATTAGGACATCCAAAAAGTTGAAAAAGACATCCCTAAAAAAAAAAGAAAAACTATAATTTTTTGCAAACTTAACTCTTGCCAGTCTTGACTTCTTGTGATAAATGTTTATGAAAGCATGTTTAACATTTCGTTTATCATATGGAGAAAACTACTGTACAGCCAAATATACTATGGCTTTGATTTGATTAAGTAATTTACTAGTGTTTATTGCTATTTGGCCTAATTTTGGCTTTGTATATGATCTCTGCTAACGTATGCCTATGTTGCCACCTGTTTTTCGTCCTCCAACAGAGCGACTCACTGCCCTCCAATTGCTCCTTGGGGATAAATAACGTTTTTGAATCTGTCCCTATATTTTGTTTAATTTTTTTAAATTTAATTAACCTATATTTGCGATATCAGTGTTTTATTTGGCTATTTTGGCTCCTATATACCCTAAAGACAAACTTGTTGCTCCTTGGATTGTCTATATTTGTTACGTTAATTGGGCTATTTAGTGTTTATGAATTTATACACCAGTATTTTGTGTGAACTGATGCTAGTTAAGACAAAAATAACTAACAAATTTGTTTTGATTTTCTCTAACTTTAATACATTTGTTTCAGATTTTCGGCCTTTCAGATGTGGACTAATGCTTTAGCTAGGGGAGCATAGAACCACCCAACCCATATAACTTCCATTAGGCTCACCATCTGTAAGAAGGCAGTGGTGGAGACTGCTGTACCCATGACTCAGTAATGGATAGGAGGAGGAAGATAAATGAATTCTTCAGATTTTTGCTTGGATTTGATTAAATGAATTAGTCAACTGGTCGGCTGTACATACTTGATTTGCTTTGTAATCGTCCTGAATGTTAAACAATGTCAGTTGAGGCTACGCATTTTCACATTCTGCATCTGGTCTCTGAAAACAATGTGTTCTTCTGTGGCGTATTCAGACCTAAACAGTGTCAGTGATCTGTTTTGTAGAGAGAAAGGTAACAGTGTCCAGCCTTTCCTTTCCTTCCAAACACATGAAAACATCCATACACTTTAATATTTGATGGACTGTGGTTAAAGTTTCCCACCTGTGGCTCAGGTGACAATTCCTGCCTAGTTAGATGGTGCTGAACAAGCAGCAGTGCTTGAACTGGAGCCGCATAAAGGAGGCCAGCGCCCTGTGTCGAGTGCAGAGAAACACCTTTGCACTGATGCACTCGGCAGGTTTTCCACAAAATTCTCACATTTATTTCAGTTGTCTTTTCAGTACGTATATAAATACTGTGCAAACCTGGCATAGATTAAACAGACATTTTAGGCCATTTGCTCGGGCAATGCAAACACTAACGTAACTCGTTCTTTTCCAACACGGCTCAGGAATAAACACAGAGCCGAGGAGCCATGGAAACACACTGGGCCACAATAGTTGCAGCGGAGGTCTTGTGCAGGGCATCATCTGTCTTAGTGACAGTGTTTTTGCTAAGTTGACTTATGATTGTTTTTTTCCGTTCAGTCAACCTCTAAACACTAATAATAACACATGCTTATTGGGAACTGATGATTCTCTAAATTTCTGACTCATTTGTGATGCAATTGTTTCATTCCTTGGAATATTTATTACGCCGATTAAAATTGGCTCATTCCAAGCATTTCAATGCTTCTCTGTCTCTCAGTCTTGAAATATTAGACTCTTTGTTTCTCCCATAAGTGACTGTTAATGTGTTCACTATTTTTCAGCACCTCATTTGGTTCAGTAGAATCCAATCCAGACCAAACTGTCTGGACAACGTCATTCCGATTCAACAGCTGCTCATTCAGAGGTGTTTCTTTTTCTTCCCGGAGTCAAATGTGGTTCAGTAGATTGTACATTTATTACCTTTAGTGCAACTTATTACTTGCCTGATCTACATGGACAGACAAAAACAAACTTTGGAGCAGCTCCCTCTGGTGTGTAAGGTAAGGTTCTGATTCAAAACAGTCCAACAACACAACTGTGACAACAGTATGTTAAAAATAACAAATTATTTTTAACATAACATAACTGCATATAAAGGGATGTGTTTTAATCTTTAACTCCCAGGTTTGACGGCAGTTGGATTATTGAGGTCCTCTCTCAGGTAACAGCAAAAATAATTAGAACCTGATTAAAACCCTGTTCCCTGGCATCTGTATTGTGTCTTTGTTAAACTCAATATGCTCATGTAACGTGTCTCTCATAGACACTAATTAATCCCTTGTCTATATTTACCCCCAAACCTACTTTTGGACCTGTTTTTCCCCATCGCTACAATTTAATTAACAGTAAGGCCAAGAGTGAAGGAAATTAGCCATAAAACTAACAGATGGACGCGTTTATTGTGGAAATCCGTGCTGCTGAAACACAGCAGCTTCAGACTGTCAGGCTGGTCAACCGAGCTTTGGAAAAACCTCAGCATGTTGTGGTGGCTGATAACTGCTGCATTGTGAATTCTCCTAAAATATACCTTGTATAAAAAAATAACATATAATTCAGTATAACAGGTAATCTGGTCAGAGCTGATTTAATGTCTAAATGATACAGAGGAAATGAATCTGTTTGGATTTGCTCCAGTTCTTAAAGACATGATTTAGTTAAAGGTTATCCTCTTTGTTATGGTGTCCTGTCAGGGTAGATATCATATCTTTTTGTTAGCATCTTGTCTCCACATTAAGATCAATACGATAACTGCTTATTTTCTTACGACTGTATTACATAGAAAGAAATGGGAATGAGGATATGTCTAAATATCCATAATGGTCAACAGAGACTATTAGACAAGGGGGAAGGTAAGGTTGAAGCTATTTTTATAGCACTTCACACACATAGAAATAACAGCTAAATGATTGATTAAAGTCGCACAAATACGGAATATTTTTAATACCCAAAAATGTATTACAGGTACTGAACATTAAAGAACCCAAAAGACTCACAGATAGATAGGTAGATGGCTGGCTGGCTGGATGGATGGATAGATAGATAAATAGATAGATAGATAGATAGATAGATAGCATAATCACATGAAATTGGTAAGATCAATATAATGTATTTTCAGCGCTATAAGGCGCACCTAAAAGCTTTAAATTTTCTCAAAAGCCGACACTGTGCCTTATAATCCGGTGCGCCTTATATATGGACCAATAGTGAGCCGCAACAGATCTCGCAACTACGAGAAGCAGCAGCTCCTATTGTATGCGCCATATAATGCTGTGCGCCACATGTATGAAAAAAGGTTTCAGAATAGGTAATTCATTGAAGATGCGCCTTATAGTGCGGAAAATACGGTAGTTTTTTTCTCCAATAATAAAACAGAATAATAAAACAGGAATGACTTATGACTTATGGATACTAAGAGATTCACCTCAGTTTTGGTGGCAAAATGCTGCACATATCAGTATCTGTCAATATTGATATCATTTGGAAAATAACAGCAAAATCTAATGTCAGCAAGAGTAAATAATAAACTCATAATATCAATTTTATTTATTCAATGTATTCTTTACAATTACAACTGATATAGTTTACTGTAAATGGCTGAATGTCGTCATATTAAATAACAATTGACGTAAAACACAGGTCTAGCTGAGTTACTGTTTGTGTCTGTTTCCTCATAAAAAAACTGGCCTCGATGACTCATATGACATATGACCCAAAGGCAGAAGTCATGGCTGCCTGCGTTTGGTCAGTTTAAACATCTGACACTTATATGGGAATCTGGGCCGTCGACATTACAGCATCATTAAAGTCATTGTTTTTTTCTGGAACTTTCCAGTCACCCTCTTGTTAAGGTGTTGACAAAACTCCACCATGTCAGCACACCTCCACCCTTACACTGCAACCAATAACACAGTGAGGTTAATGGCACCTTGCTTTGATGCACGTAGACCTGATGTCACTGTAATGGTGTCGGGGCTGACTGAAGACGTCAGACTCCATGGGTGTCTCCATTCATGTCAGAATGTAATGAATTGTAATGAACAACTTGGTGGAACTTTAAAAAAAAAAAAAGGCAAGTCATGACAGAACGTGTCAATCAGGTCAGGGTGACCAGGGGAGTTATGGGGCAGCAGTCGTGTGTCAATGCACAAAAGATCACCAACAACATGTTCCATTTTCAGTTTTAACCTGGCACCCAGAGGACAACCTCCACAGATGTCTCTGTGTTCTTTGGCCCACTCACAGGTTCTGTTTGTTACTGTCAACAGTTGCTGCTGGTTTGTTACTGCACTTTTAAAGCCACTCCCAGGCCCAACAAAACCAAAAGCCAAACTTGTAAGAAACATTTCTCGTAATTACCAGCGCCTGGTCTAATTGTGTGCCTGGAAGAAGCCTTGAGGAAATCCTCCCCGCGACAGTCAAAGCATCATTGCTTTACGCAAGACAAAACCCCTGAGCAGGAAGAGGAAAGAGATAAATGGAGTAAAGGGAAGAGCGTGCTGGTGTGAAGAGGGTTGTTAGAACCCCACTGTTCAGCATCCGTTCAACAGCAGATCCACAGGCTGCACCGTGGATCCTCCACACACACACACACACACTCACACACACACACACACACACACACACACACACACACACACACACACACACACACACACACACACACACACACACACACACACACACACACACACACACACACACTAATCTACAGTACCTGTTAATGTCAGGTGTGAACAGGTGCAAAAGTTTCAGGTTCTTCACACTGAGTGTTACCCTCTCACACCTGTCTTGGAAAATTCTGAAAAAATACATCAACTAAAAATCTTTAACAAAGGTGTTAGAGATCTGTTAAAAATGCCAACTCAAAACTAACTTTTTTTTTTTTGATAAATACTTATGCCCTCTTAGACTCAACTCACACCCAAACCATGTCACTGAATTTTGGAAGTTGCCATTACAATACTTGTGCAAAACCACCTCACAACCACAGGCATGGAATTTGTCGTCACACTAAACAAGAATTACAGCAGTGTGTCATTGGAAAAATTACATTAGTGATAACGGCTGCATATATTCATATGAATTTGGAAAAACAACTGCTTATAATTTTCCTTCACAGGTTAATTCATCCAAAAAATGTTGTTAAAAATCTTTTAAAATAAAATTACATGTTGTTTTTGTTAGTCCTGGAATAAAAGAATCTGCAATTTGTTACTGCATGTCTGTGTGGTTTACACTACATTCATCATTAATCCACAGCCAAAATTGTGGCGTGTTTGACAGCTTTGGTACATTCAATAATTATGATTAATTGCCAGCATGCATGAACATTTAATCATTTAGTTGCTCTGCTACATTGCTACTACCTTTTCAGCAATAATCATAACAATTAATCATGGTTAATCCCCAACTACCATGTTATTCCTTTCACAACCAATTTTCACTCGGCAGAACAAACAGCAGATCTTTCAGTGTACAGTGACTGTTATCTATGTTAGTCTTTGGCCTGTTTGTGATGTCAACACATGCATACTGCCCAGATGGACATTGTGTACTCTGGACAACAGGGTCTGAATAGGTGGGGGGGGGCATGTGATAAATTTTCTCAATGTATTGCAGTCCAATAAAGTCTGAGTCTTCGCTGTCACTGCAGATGGGCTTTAGTTTCTAAACTGATAAATATGTTTAACCATCACGCCTAAGGCCCCAGTCATGTCTGTAACCCTGGAGGAGATCCCTCGCTGCCAGGCCTGATGGCTGCGTAGTGTTGTTGCAACCTGACCCTGGTTCCCAGGGTGCTTCAGTTCTTGCCCTCCTGACTCTGCTCTCAGAAGCAATTTTCATCTCTCTATCCAATATTTAACCTCTCACAAGAACCCAGCGCTCTGCTAATCATACTCATGCTTCTGAAACTTCACCAACAAAAATGGGATTTTCATACTTGCATTTTTTCACAATAACTTCCATATGTGGAGAAACTGTGCAGAGCTGGTGTACGAGAGGAGCGGCTCTTCATCACCATTCAAAGTTATAGTGACATAATAATGTTTGGTTTGCTGTTCCGTCATGCACCCGTATTTATTTATCAGAAACTACACACTTCATAATGGATGTAGACGTCCAGTTACATACACCAGGAAATTAATCTTTCTGCTCCGAGTTTATGTTCTCACACGCTGCACAATGATTTATTAGCTAAAGTGATAAATGATACTGATAATGGGTGCCAGCACAGTACATTTGAGTGGCTGCAGTTTGTTTATAGTGCAGTGTGTTCAGTTACATGCAGTGGACTAAATGCTCTAATGTCCACCACGTTTTATATGTACATTTGCAAAGGTATGTTGGAATGTTAATGTAAATGACAGGGATGCTACATAAACTACCTTTTCAGCGATAATCATAACTTTAAATAACAATTAATCATAGTTAATACCCAACTACCATGTTATTCCTTTCACAACCAATTTTCACTTGGCAGAACAAACAGACATTTGCAAAGGTATGTTGGAATGTTAATGTAAATGACAGGGATGCAAATGTGATGTGTAAAATCTTTGCAGTGAGAAACGTTGACTCTGTACGCAATAGTAAGTGTTATGGCAATTATAATATTGTTCTTATTATTCTTTTTGAAATTGTGTTTTTGCCAGTTTCATTGTCATATACAGGACTGTCTCAGAAAATTAGAATATTGTGATAAAGTTCATTATTTTCTATAATGCAATTAAAAAAACAAAAATGCCATACATCCTTTATTGTGTTAATTTATTTATTATGTTAATATTGCTGATTATGGCTTAGAGCTTGAGAAAACTCAAAAATCCTATCTCAAAAAATTAGAATATCAACAAAAAGTATACCAGTGGGCTAATCAACCAATCACTTGAGTCGTCTAATTAACTCAAAACACTTGCAAGGGTTTCCTGAGCCTTTAAAAACACTCAGCTTGGTTCAGTAAACTAAATCACAAGTATGGGGAAGACTACTGATCTGAATGCTGTCCAGAGGACCATCATTGACACCCTCCATGACCCTCCACACCCACCCTCCTGTTGGGTCTGGTGTCTTTCAGCTTCTTCTTCACAATACTCCACAAATTCTCAATGGGGTTCAGATCAGGGGAATTGGCAGGCCAATCAAGGTCAGTAATGCCATGGTCAGTACACCAGTTACTGGTGCTTTTGGCACTGTGGGCAGGTGCCAGATCATGCTGGAAAATGAAAGCATCATCGCCATAGAGCTTTTCAGCAGACGGAAGCATGTAGTGCTCTAAAATCTCTTGGTACACAGCAGCATTTACTCTGGACTTGATGAAACACAGTGGACCAACACCAGCTGCTGACATGGCTCCCCAAACCATCGCAGACTGTGGGAACTTAACACTGGATTTCAAGCAACTTGGATTTTGCTCCTCTCCAGCCTTTCTCCAGACTCTGGCGCCTTGACTTCCAAATTAAATGCAAAACTTGCTTTCGTCTGAAAAGAGGACTTTGGACCACTCTGCAACTCTCCAGTGCTTCTTTTCGATAGCCCAAGTCAGACGCTTCTTCCGTTGTTTCGAGTTCAGAAGTGGCTTGACCATGGGAATACGGCTATTGTAGCCCAATTCCCGGACACGTCTGTGAACAGTGGCTTTTGATACCTGCACTCCAGCTTCAGCCCACTGTCTTTGAAGCTCCCCCAAATTGTGAAAGCGGCTTCTTCTTCACAATCTCTCTTGGTTGTGCAGCGTTTCCTGCCACATTTCTCCCTTCCAACAGACTTTTTATGAATGTGCTTTGAAACTGCACTCTGTGAACAGCCTGCTTTTGACAAATTTCTTTTTGTGTCTTACCTTCCTGATGGAGGGTGTCAATGATGGTCCTCTGGACAGCAGTCAGATCAGTAGTCTTCCCCATACTTGTGATTTAGTTTACTACTTTTTGAGTTTTCTCAAGCTCTAAGCCATAATCAGCAATATTAACATAATAAAAGGCTTGCAATATTTCAGTTGATTTGTAATGAATCTAGGATGTATGGCATTTTTGTTTTTTTAATTGCATTATAGAAAATAATGAACTTTATCACAATATTCTATTTTTCTGAGACAGTCCTGTATACTGTACATCAAATATTGGCAGTAAATCTTTTCACTTTTATTTACTTAATAATTTACTTGATTAACATCAAACTTAAATGTCACCATGTCCATCAAGACTAAATTCAGGGTGGACAGGTGGATGGACACAGACAGACAGATAGATAGATAGAGGGGGGGCCACAAAAAGCAGATTTCTATCCTCGGGCAGAGGCATCAAACAGGACCCAAAAGGCCCTGTGGCGGCAGGTTTTGGTTCCAACCTCCCCAGCACACCGACTGACCAATCAGCTGACCAATCAGCACACAGATCAGCTAAAGAGCCATGTCAGGTGTGCTGCACCAGCCCTTTGTGGATCCTGTTTGATAGCCCTGCTGTAGGGAGTATAAGAGAGTATTCAGACTAGAACGTTCCAGTGGTAATTTACAGAAATAGACAGTGGGGGCGGAGCGGTGGTGAACGCCGCACCAGTGCGTCGTCCAATGTAACACCTGTGAGTTTAATGGACACCACACACTGGTACGGTTAAACACACAGAACTTTATTTTTTAATTGTCCTTTCATTTTCGCCCGTGCTCGGCTTTCCTTTTGTCTCTAATCAAGTTCCAAGGACTCCTGTCCCTACACAGACCTCTGGTTCGTCCTCCCCTCTTCTGGTCCCGGCTCCTACCGGTACTAATAAAAGGAGAGAACTAATTAGTGACATTGTGCTCACCTGCGCCCCGCCTCGCCACTCGTCTGCTTTTCCTGCCACAGCTGAGCGCTCACCACTGCTCCGCCCCCACATAGACATATTAACATAGGGCTGAGTATATGATGCAATCATTTAATATCATTTGTTGCTAACAAGAGTAGTCAAGGAAGAAGACTTGGGTCCAGAATGCTTCAGGTTCGAATCCACCAGTTGCCAGGTTGCCACTGAAGTGATCTTAGCATAGCACTGTCCAGACCCATATAACTTCCAGTCAACATCACCCAGTAGGAAGGGTTGCAGTATGGTGCAGTGTGATTTGGGTGGCAGTCATGGAGACTGCTGCCCCATTAAAGGATGAGTGGATGAGGACGAATGAATGAATGCTAACATAAGTGAGAAAGAGCAGCGATGTGAAGCCTCTCACTCTATTGCCCTAATGATGACATCATGTAACCCCACACAGAGCAGTCACCCAGTACAACTCAGTCAGCCTTTCATTCATTGGCTCAGACACTGCATTGAGAACTCAGCCAAGGTGTGATGTTACTCATCCAGGAAAAGGTTTCACTGGCAGATCCTAGAGCATCAAGGTTTTATTTCAATAAAGTGACACTCAAAAAGCTGAAAACAACAAGCCTATAAATTATAACAAAATGTAGACAAGATATCTCTGGTTGCAGCCGTCTCTATTGGTCGCTTTTTGTAACCTGCTCAGCAAACAGACGCTACCCTCTGCCCTCCACCTCCCGCCTTCTCACCCTAACCCCATCCTCAGCCTTACCCCAAGCCTGGGAGCGGAATTCTGGGAACATTTTTCCATGTGAAACGACGAGGTCTGTTCGAGGGGTGTGACGCCACTGCATTGTTCCAGCGGCAAAAAAAGGAACCGCTTGTGATGAGGCCAATTCCTGCTGGTCCCAAAAAAACAGGCACTTTCTCACACCGACTTCCTTCCTCATTGGACAACAGAAAACAATCAGACCAACCAGCAAAGCAAAAAGGAAAAAGTAGGAAACAGATTAGGTGGATAGGTGAGCTCCTGGCTGGATCCTGGGTGTCGAGGGTTTTTGTCTGCAGCGGTGAGCTTTTTTTTTTTTTAAACGTCGAATGCCATTCACCTGACTGATCCTTTCAATAGCTTAAAGGTCCTTTATCTCCCAACACAAACGCAAAACTGCATTGTACACCTTGATAGACATCAGGCTGGTCCTACCCTAACAGTCATCAGTGACTCTCGTTCATTGCATGTTTAATGTAACATTTTTTTATTTCCTCTAAAGGATTTCTCAGAGACAGACTGTGAAAACAGTGAAGGAGTGAAGAAAGCATGTGATGAGAACGACAAGTCTCGACTGATTAAGAGAACAGGAGTCAGGAAACACCTGTCTCTGTGGAGGACTAAGCATTTATCTGACCCCACTCACATCAGGTGGTTTCCTTGTTTGTGTTATCTCCTTGGCGGAGCACCATGTAGCTCCGCCTCCTTTGGTTGCTAATGGCCACTCCTTTTTTTTTTCTTGATCCATTGACTTTAAAAACCTGACACATTCCCTTTTTCCTATATTTCCACCACAGTGGGGGGTGGAGGGAGAAACCTCTTCCTTTACCACTCTGGAGGTCGCAGGAATTTATGAAGCTAAGACCTCCAAGCACTTTCTGACCCGTCACCTCTGTCCTTACAACACAAACACTGCAGCCTTGACGACTGCCTTCCTTTTCCTCCTGCGGACTAATCTTGGAAAAACAAGTAGCCTCATCAATTAGCCTGTGCAATAGCCTTGATCCTGCGATCGTGTTTGTCACCTGTATTGCTCCGGTTGAATTCTACTGACGGATTTTAAACCATTTCTGCCTCTGACTGCGAAGCACCACAGATTTTAAAAACATTTTTGTATCAGCATTGGGCTATTATTCCAGAGTTTCTTAAAGAAGTGCTGCAGCACTATGTGGTGATACAATGATAGCTGATAGTTGATTTTAGCATTAATGACATTGATGCAAAAATATCCATATCAGATAATTATATTCTGTAGTTGCAGATTTTAAAAAGTTTTATACAAATGTTTATTCTCAGCAGGTTTCTGGGATAAACTAAAGGCCAGAGTAATTTACTACAGTTTTTTAGTCATACGGCGACTGGAGATCAGGACCAATTTTTGGCTCGAGTCATGTGACTGACTCAGTGTAGACAGGGTCACAACAAGCCATCATCAACCTTACGATCGCCTCACGATTTCCTCATGATCAGTGAACGTACGATTATGATACGATTTAAATAAAATATATAAAATATATGTATAAAAAACACCATTCTGGCAGATTTTTGGCTTAAGTCTCTACACAAACAAGGTTACAATGTGATCATCACCACACGATCGCCTTTAGCCACAATATTTTTGTCGTGCAACACTGGAGTCTAATTTTTGTCTTGAGTCAAAATCAGGTCATGCTGTGTCCACGGTGTTACTACAAGCGTAAGCCACCTCACGATCGCCTCTCGACTACCTCACGGTCAATCAGTGTGGAAATCCAAAATATTTGAAATCTTTCTGATTTGCCCACAGTTCTCCCCCCACCCTGTCACACTGCGCATGCGCAAACATACAGTAGATACAGAAGAGAATACTAGTAAATAACAAAGGAACAGAACTGACAGTCCAGACTTGTTACATCTGCCAAGGCCGTACAGGAGGCGTGGGCCACAATTTGTCCAGATAGATGTATTGTTTGTTTGAACTAAGAAAAATGGCTTGTAGAAGTCCTGAATGAAACCTCAAATCCTACCTTCCTAATACCCTTTATGACACCATCTACTGGGGAAAGACAATATTGCAGGGAAATGATGATAATATAGATTAATTACTTAATTAAGGTTGCCAGGTTGCATTAACAAGCTCAACTGGCCGCATCCAATCCCCGGGCCTTACTTTGCCCATACCTGCCGTACAATCTGAGCACGCCAATCACATCCAATCATCCAATCACAGAGTGTAAGAACATCTGTTGTGAGCTGTGAACTGATCTCACCTGTGATTCACTTGTACAAAGTGAGTAACATATTGTTACATATACCCTTGATTGGAAAAAAGTCAGACAATTTATGATGCTAGTGGTTCCTCTTCGACCAACCAGAAATCGTAGTAACTGTGCCCTGTCCTGTCAGCAGAGGCCATGAGGTCTTTGCTTTTCTAGCACATCGGATGACCCAAGCCAATGATCGGCCAAATGAAACATCTTGTCAACACAAAAACAGCATTTTTGAGTTTGTCTGTGCTAAATCCTGATTCTGTAAATCCCAGCAATGACACAAAGAGAACATGGTAATTCCCGTTTACTGTGTGTGTCGTTGATTCCTGGCCTTCAGCCATTGTTTCAATGTCTTCCCAAAACCCCTTCTTCTCTATCTAGCGCCGCAGCCCCCTGCATGGCCTTTCAGTGGCCCCGTTTTTCTTACTATCTTGTTATCTCAGCAAGTGCTTCCTGCGAGGACCTCACTCTTCTGTGGTACATGTGGTAGAGCTTGCGCCGTGCTCCTTACGCGGGGCATTGTTCTCCCACAGCTTGTCCACCGTAAATTAGCTGGAAACGATTTGTCAGACATAAGAAGGGGCGGGGGGGTTCAGGAAAGGGGAAAAAAACAACAACCAAAACAGGGCTCTGATGTGGCCTCGGCACTGAACCATACGCTGACCAGATAAGTTAATGGCTTCTATAATTGCAGCAATTGAAGCTATTAAGCAAAAATATTGTCCAGAGAGCCTGGCAATCAGCTCACTGAAAGAAGGTTCTAGGCTCCACTCACATCACTCCAGGCTATTTCAGTTCCAGACCAGTTTAAGTTAAATGTGAGAGGTTGTTAAACAGAACACAAATTATCATTAACCCCTACGATGCAAAAATAATAATAAAAAAAACACTAACTTGATGTTAAAGCCAAAGGAAGTGTGATGATTGGGAAATGTATATATTTGTAAAAAACATTTCCCTGTTGAGTGAATGAAAAGTGTGTTTATTTGACATTGTTGGAAGAACCTCCCCTGTTTATTCCGCAGACTGAGTCGGACTGAACATCAACATGACATTCTTTAATGAGGGAATTCCTGAACATCAGAGGATGTCTCACGCACATCCTGGTCCTTAATCAGACCTCACGTTCTCACCTCCATCACCGAGGTCCTGACCTGTCCTCCAACAGGTTTCATGGAAGACAACTTATAACTGGTTTCAGGAAGTTGCTGGTTGATGGAGGCAGTTCTTTAAAAAAACAACTGTCAACCTCTTCTAAACAGACACTAGAAAAAAAAGTATTGAATTAGCAGGTCAGCTGATAATAAGGCCTGTCCGTTAGGCGAGAAAATAAAAGTTTGGATCTTGAGAAAGGTCTGCAGCCGACAGACACCACAGGAGAATTCCCTCTGTTTTAATAATATTTATTTTTCAGACCAAGCGGGCCAACAATTTCAGAGTAGAAGTTTTCTTAAAAAAACATTTTTGGTATCACTGACATACATAGCAGAAGCCCAGTTATTTATGTATATATTGTGACTGACTGGACAGGATCACTGCCCAATAAAATTGCCTGCTGCATTAAGAAGTAGAGAATCAGAAAACAGCCATTATTCAGATCTGAGATACAGAAAAATCTCACAAAATCTTACAAAACTCTTATTCTGCAAACTTACAGATACACTATATACTATATGTGTATATATATATATATATATATACAGTATATATATATACTGTAAAAACATGTATGAAATCATGCATCAAGTATATTTGCATCGCTGGGAATCCCACTGTCACAAGTATCGTTCCCATGGATGGAAACAACCCAAGGGATTGTTGAGATTGACAGTGAGCAGAAAGGAACCAGAAAGAGTCAAGAGTCTCGTCAGAGAAGCAAAATTAAAATCCTGCTGTCAACCAAGGCTGGATCATCATCCTGGTCCTGACTGTGACATGAGAACTCTAACCCCTGAAGAGTCACCCCAGCCCCCGGACGGCGGGGCAGGTCACCGAAGAGGCAGCTCGGTCACTTGCCTCTACCTCATGCCAGGCTGAGTTATGCTGGGAACCAGCCGAGATTGTGACTTTTGCTGTAGCCACGAAAAAACTCGACACGGCTTTTGATATGAAGCCAAACAAGTGACCGTCTTTGCAGAATTGCTTTGATAAGGAAATGTTGCAAGGCAGAAAAAAAAGTGTTCCTGGCAATCATCAGGGGCATGAAAAATGATGGTGATTCTGTAGGAAAACAACTTCCCTCCATGTGAAACAACAGTATTCCTGCAAGTGGCAGGGAAATCAGAAGGAAGTTCCTCACATACTCTTAATGAGGATTGTTCTTATATTGTTTGTGCAGAGCTAAGCATGTTGGCTCACTCTGGATTATCTGACAATGTAAACAGAATGAAAGAACATAAATCATCTGAATTAAACAAACTTTTACAACTTAATTTTGTTTTCTTCCTTGTTAATATTAAGGCAGGATAATTGATAAATTCACTAAAAGGAAAATCCAGGTCACATTGTGATTAGGTGAAAAATTTTGCTTTTACAAAAAGAAGCAATAGCAGTGCATATATATAGCAACCCATTCACATAAAAAAATCTGTTACATTAGGTGTCAATAAGAAAACAAATTTACACTAAATTAAATGTTTGAATACATTTAGCTGGTGGCTTGCAATTAAGTTTAATTTAAGTTAAGCAATTAAATTTAAGTTTAAAGTGAAAAGGATGCACAACCGCTTATTATTTTCAATTTATGGTCAAGTCATATTTATTTGAATTTCTATAAACTTGTACATATTTGAATAAAAGCATAAAGTTACTGTGATTTTTGGGTGTTTTTTTAATGAGCTTCACAGCCCTGATCTACTGCTTGAATGTGTTCATATTAAAACGAATGTAGAGTGTAGACAGCAGTCGTGGGACAAACAGATAATGTTCTTGTAAGTTCCTGTTTGTTCAAAGAGAGAGTGCGTCTCCTGCGTCCTTGTTGCTCCTGCTGCTGGTAAAACTATCAGTGTAGTTCAGATAATGGGACCCACTACAGACAATATGGGTTCTCCTTAGACAATGAGGCGCTCCTCACCACTGGGAGCAGTCTGGAAGTTCTCACAGACGATGCACTCTCTCTGCTGACTGTGCTAAACTTGCACCCGTCTTCTCTGGAGTGTTTAACATTCTGCAGCCATTGTGAAACCTGCTACAAACATCCGAGACATGGATTTATGGCTAATGCAAAGAGTGGAAAGAAGAAAGCAGCACTTTGGACACGACGATGTCAGGATTCTTACTGACTCACTGAAACTCAGCGCAGGCGTTTTGTTTGTAGCTCAAAGAAAATTTGGACATTGTATCATTTTCCTGCAAAATCTACACCCACTTCCCCTAAAAATTGTATCATCCAGTGTGTGTGTCGGAGAACTTGGGCTTTCAAAATCACAATACTCATTGTTCTAATGGCTGACAGTCTGGGAATAATGTGTAACAGGTTAGAACGAAGGCAGTGGTGGCCTGGAGGTTATGGACGTGGACTTAGGTCTGCAAGGCTTCAGGTTCTAATCCACATACTGCCAGGTTTGTGGATTAGTCTCATGATATCGTTCAAAGTTATTTGGGTGCAACCAGCTGCCCCAGCCATGAACAAACAGATGAATCAATGAATGAAAGGCTAGAATCAGTAATAATGGTGTAAGCCTCCAATAAATCTTAACTGTTTCCTACATGGTTGACCCATTTACATGGGTCTAAGGCAGGCCTGGACAAATACTTTGACTCACGGGCCTGAGGTGGTACTAAAATTTGAGTCACGGGCCAGATCAGGATCAGAGAGATTGAGTATTTGTGGGAAGTAGGAGTAATGTATTGAATAAAGGCATTCTGTTCAAATGCTTTAAACATCTTCAAGACTGTCTGTTTGGGAAATGCTGGCTTTGCAGGGAAAAGGCAGAAGGATGACAATGATATAAAATAAAAGCATAAGTTGGACGGGCGGGATTGAAACACCAAATGGGCTGCATCCGGCCCCCGGGCCGTAGTTTGCCCAGGTCTGGTCTAAGGCATCAACCCTTCCTCCCTGCATCTTAGTTAAACCTGGAACCTATTTTGCTGTCAGTGCTTGGGTCCAGCTTACGTGGAGACTGATGAAAGATGCTTGATGGGAAATCATGAGTCTTTACAAAAATATTCCCCTTTTAAGGCTGAGAAAGGATCTCCAACACCCACAGACTATTAATCATAGAACACGGGTTATTTTTATGAACACATGGTCAATATGGGGAAAAAAAAACTCTAGGTGCGGAATTAAGGCTTAACTTTGACTTGTCCGTTTTCCATCAATGATCCTTGTTGATATCAAGAAATGTAGCCTAGACATTAGATGAAGAATAAACTCATAAATGTGATACATTTGAATGAGGTTGTTTGGGTTTTTATACAGCAGTTGTTTGTGTTGTATTTAACTGGACAAGGACAATCAGCAGCAACAAACAACCACTACAGGCCTGTGGTTGTCAAGGTGAGTGCAGACTGTTGACCCTACTCTATAATCAACCACTAGTCAATTAGATCCTGGAAGAAAAAAACTCAGCCCATTATCAGAAATAACATGGTGATTATGAGGGAATAACAAAATGTAGAAAGATAAAAAAAACTTTGACTGATAAGATTAGTAATAGCCATGTGCGTTTTAGATAGTGAAACCCATAAGTAAGACAATATTTTGCATAAAACCAACATGTCAATCCAGTAGACATATTAAAACCCTGCAGATATCAAAATAACTATATGAAAATATACTGAAAATAATACTGAAGGCAGGGTTTTTATAAAGACTTTTTAAAATAAGTTTATGCTGCAAAAGTATAAAAGGGTGAAAAGTTTGTGAAAAAAAAGAAAAACACCAAAAAATCTGAGCTTTGGAGATGACCTACTATATAATATTTTTAGTAAAATGGCAGTTGATACCACGATATGTGTAACCAGATGCCAGTTTTGTACTAGAACGAACAAGTCAGGAACAGACATTTAATTTATGCATTCAAATACATAAATATCTTGGGATAGACAGGATGTGGGCAAACATCTGGCTCAAAGGCCAAAATGGGTTCAAAGATTTGTGTGAACACAGATAAAAAATATGTAAAAGCCTGACATAAATTGCTTATGTACTGTTAGACCATTGTACGCCCCCTGGTGGAAAATGGGCATTTTATAGAAGTATAAATAAATAAATAAATAAATAAATAAATAATGATTTTGACAAGTGAAAGACAAATGAAAAAAAAAATTACACCTGACCGCGTCCAGCCCCGGGCTGTAGTTTTCCCAGTATTTTTTAGAGCATTTAGATCCATTCACTCTAAAACAACCTAAACACAAACCACACAGTACACAAAAATGGAATTTTTAAGAATGTTAAAATTCTTAGATCACATGGTTGGCAACTAAGTTGCCAACCTTGTGATCTACTGATGGGTTCATTTGCACTGAATTGTATCAAGGAAGAGTTTCAGTGATAATAAAACAGGAATACCTGCTCCACACTTCCTTCCTGGATAAATCACACAATCTGCGACCAGGCAAATATGGCTGTCATGGAGACGTCACCTGGACGTCACACAGCCTTCACAGCTTGTGGGTTTTACAGCTTCTGTTATTGTTATTATGTCGCCTTGACAGGTTCTCATGGTTAAAGAGTGACCTGACAGCAGATAAGAGCCTTGGAACACCTGTGCTGAACAAACACGCCGCAATATTCACAATAAAATGATGGTTTTACAGCCCTGCGGTGTGTGCTTACAGTAATGATAAGATGCAGCATTCTGTTTCAATCATATCTGTCCACACGTTACATCTTTTTCCAGAAGATTTGCCCTTTTTTTTGTTTATTTAAAGCCCCACAATGTTTAACAGAACAAATACTTATTGTCTTGGTAGAAATAAATTACAGACGCATCTGGCTTTGATGCCTTCAGATGGTTGCAATAATTAGCCTCCCCACTTCATTCTAATTATACAAGCAGCCCAAAAACACTTTAGTCTCATTAAGGTCCGCTATTGTTCACCAGCAGTTAGCGACCATTTTGTCTTTCTAGAACAACACAAAGAGAAGGGAGGGAAAAACAGTTTACCCACAAATTTCCCTCTGTTTGACCAATGGTTCACTCCACTCATTCAGGCTGAAAAGTAAAGACCATCTGCTTCTTATTGACGAGTCCAGCTCTAAAACAAAATACTCCCTGGCTCTGTTGACACCATTGAGATAATTATTTTTGACAAAACCTGACTCAAAAAAAAAAAAAAAAACTTCAAAACTGGGGGTTGACTTCACAACCTCCTACACCATATTTTCACAATACAATTTTACACTGGGGCCTATAAGTCACCAGCACATCATATGGGACCAGATAAACACACGTTAATATGGACTTAGTATGAATATTCAGATACAGCTGTCTGTGACACTGAGATAGCAGCTGGTGCTTGGGCTTACAGACATCCAAGTACCGTGCCTGGACAGGAGACACCGTTTCTGGGGCCAAAACAGCCACAGCCACAGAAGGGTGTCCCCCAAAGTCCTGGCAGGGGAAACCCTTACTACACAATCGTTGTCACAAACACCTTCAGATCCTCGCAGCAGATACAGGATGACACGTTCAATATGTCACAACTGCAACACGCTGGGAGTTAATTGTGGTTTTTCAAAATAAGATAAAAAATCATCCAATGTTTTATACTACTGCTATATGATGAATTGAAACTGCTCGACCTTCCTAAATACAATAGAAGGTTTTCAAGGTATCAAAATAGAACAGAAAGATGAAAAACATCTGGTCTGTTTTGCAGATGTTTTTGTTTGTGACTAATACAAATTGTGAAATTTTCAATTTTGAAATATTTAATTTTTTTTTGTTGGTTCATATTAGTCCTGACTGTCCATGTTGATGATAGCGTACAGATGTCTCTAAGCTGACATCAAGCTGTCCCAGTGAAACCATATCTATACAACCTTCCTCAGGTAAGTCCCTTTGGAGACTAGTATCGGACAAATTCTTTTCTAAGTCTTTGTAAGGACTGTCATAATGTTGTAGTCCCCTGAATCATGCTGTTTACTGATGGTATATTTTCAATAGTACACACTTGTACAAAACATGAATGTTCAAAACCCTGTATTTTCTGTTGAGTTGTTGAAAGTGGCTCACAGCAGGGTCCTCTTTTTGTTACGGTATTTTTATGTTATTATTTAAATTGAGCTAAATATATATATATATATATATATATAAATAACTCTGTTCTGTGCATTGGCCATCTTCTTGAGGAAGAAGGAGAGAAAATGAGACTTGGGACATAACAAAGCATTACACTCAATGCATTTGAAAGTAAACAACTGTTCTCCTACTTGGCCGAGGCACAGTGAACATAACACTGCTCTGTCCCCAAAACACACTTTTACCTTTTAGAATAAATGTCTTAACCAGCATAGCTTAGATTTTCTCAATGGCACAAACTTAATTTGCGAATTTTAATAAGTCTTTTCAATAGTACGCTAATCCACTGGTAAAGCCAAAACAAGTTGTGCAGTAAGGATGACAGGTTGGAAAACAAAGCCTGTGATGGTGAAAGACCTTCTGTTTGGTGGGCCCAGGTTTGCCATCCCCCATTTTCCTGTTGGTTGGTCTTGAAAACACTAGGCTGCAGTGCCAGGTCCTGAACATGCCAAGCCCAGGACGCAGCTGCCAGGCAGAATCAGCAGGCATTAATTCAGCCATCTACAGGAACCCCCTGCACCCTTCCTCATCCCACACCATCCCCATGGTTACAAACACACATGTAGCATTAATTATGGCTGGTTCACCAACACTTTTGCAACCAAGGATTGTTCATGGTTGAATTTTTCCGGCTACACCAATACCCCAATTTTTTTAGGGGAAGTTGGTGGCCTAGTGGTTAAGAAAGCGGGCCGCAAGACCCGCGGTTCGAATCCCCCTACCGCTGAGGTGCCATGAGCATGGTCCCCCCACACTGCTCCCTGGACCAGCAGCCCCCTGCTCATCTTTCCCAAAGGATACTCCCTAGGGATTAATAGAGTTCTAAAAAATTTATAATAATTAAAATTAATAAACTTTTTGTAAAAGGGACAAGAGGCAAGGTATCTGTCATTGGTGTGCAACGCCAGATCACCTCTTGGTTGAGATCAAATCCCGCTAAGCCTCCCAGGGGGCTCAACAGCTGTAGAGTTGGTATAGTGCAGTGTAATTCTGGTGGGAAACAGATAAATAGATGAAGACAGATGGAAGGGTTTTGCAAAAAGTAAAAAAATAAAGCAATAAAAATCAAATGTGCACAATCCAAAATCCAGCCCACTGCACCAAGCAATGTGGCCCACCACTGAAATCTAAAATACATCAAAACATCAAATAATGTTAATATTTACTTGGCCCCTGAGGACATCTGCACAGAAAGATTCTGGCCCATTGATAAAACTGCTCCACAGCATTAGAATGTGAACTTAGAAGACTTTATCTAAGGAACTATGGAAAGTAGATAGCACCAACCTTCCGTCAATATTTATATAATATATTGCTATTTATATTGAATATATTGCTTAAACTGCGAATTGGCAGCGTTTTAAGGCTCACAAATGTACATATACACAGTATCTAAGAACTCAGCTCAACGTCCCATGGTGACCGTTTTTCTGGAATGGCCCAAAGTTTGAATGCTTCGTGCTGCCTGAGTAAACATGGCCCAGCATATACATATTGTTTATCTACATCTGTGTATGTGTTTGGTTCAATGAATGCATGCATACTAGGGGTCTTCCTGACTTGTGTTTCCTGACTCTGTGGACAAAGTCACACCGTGTTTGTAACTTGAAAGACTGGCTGAAAAATTGATGCCGTGTTTTGTTCCAATTTACAGTTAAACCCCAAAGGCCATCTGTGTCGGTGTTTCTCACATTAGTGATTCGTCCACAATGGGCTGCAAATGTGGGTGCTGAAATGTGAGTGAACCAAGTAGGGTGGAGGTAGAGGAGCACGATTTAACAGCACCACCTTCAGAGCAGATGGGAGACTGGCTACTGGACACAGTTCACTACTAAAATGGAACCTGAGATCACAAGATAACTCCCCCACTTTACAAACACCAAGGGATTACACAGGGTACCATGAATAATGAAAATTAGGTTATTTTGTTGATTTGCTGCTATCAGTTAAACCAACCACACCGTGTTCTTTCAACAAGCCAATCGGTTCTTTTCTGCCTTGTGGAAAAACTAGCTGAAAATTGTCTGCGTGACAGTGTTAATGCATAAACACGATTCCATTATTGAATTGAGGGATTCATTTTAAAGGATGTGCCCATGTGTGCAACCCAACACAATCATGGTAGCCAGGCTATTTAATGGGAGTGGTTTGTTCTCTGTGAATTATCAGTTAATTCTTAATCATTTACAAACGCTTATTAATTATAAACTATTCTGCAGCCTAACACTCAAGCAGAATAGGAAGGTAACATTTTGTTAAGCCAGACGTACACTGTGCGATTTTGCCACTATTTTTTTTAAGTTGTGTCACCCGCACCATGTACTGTATATGGGGTAACAACAAGTGATTATGACATCACAATTGCCTCCCCACAACCTATGACCATTTGTTGATGAATAAAATACTGATTATTTCCCATAAATTTTTACCTCAGCCTGTCAGAATGCACATGCGCAGATACAAATAGGGAGAAAACAAGTAAACAACACAGAGCAGCATGGTAGAACTGTGAGACCAGAGTGTCCATGTTCATCAGGACATTTCATTGTCCATACAAGCATACACCGTCACATTTTCCTCTCTGTGTCTTTACACGGAATGGAACAAATATCCAGGGACAATGTTTTTGTTTTCTCATTATTCTCATCACGTCTCAGAGAGCAATTGTGAGCATCTCCCACTACTGGCTTCAACTTCCTCCTCATCTTTATTTACATTACATTATATTACATAACATTACAATACATTTGGCAGCTGCTTAAATCAAAATAGTTTAGGCTACAGGTGGCAGACTTTTCATGTATGTTGCACAGTGTGAACAGTCTAACCCCACTTGACTCCTGGATCACCCCTGTCATTCACTTATACAGTGTGAGCAGCATGGAAGGCACGATTGCGAAGAAAAAATCTAAATAAATAAATAAATCACAAAATTTGTTTCTGGTTTTAGTGATATTTATATTATACAAACATTTAGACATTGGTCTGAGATTATGATTACTAAGCCATTTACAGCAGGAGTTGAAAAGTACTCAGGGTTTGTCTTTCAACCCGCTGATGGGTGTCAAATATGGACATAGAGCCACAGAGGAAATCAACAACAATCAATTATATTCATAATATTAATGTTTTAATTGTGGAAATTAAGTAAATACGTGAATTAAATAGTCATTTGTCCTGCATGCGCTGCTGCCCATTACTGCAGTACAAGCACAGGCAGAATGAGGCCCTAATGGTTTCCACTCCTCAGTCAAAACAATAACTGTCTGTTCACAGTTGATCCTCCTTTTTTCTCGGATGCTAAATCAACACAGCTGGCCATCCAAAAGTTTGTGTTTATGTGCTACCTTTCCGACTTGGCTCTAAATATAGACTGACAGCATCCTGCTGTGAAACTGAAGTTGCAGCCATCTTTCCTCTCTGAAGGACAACAGTTTCTGATGTTTGAGAGCAGGAGAGGGGAATGAAGGGGGGGTGGGGGGTGGGGGGCAAGAGGAGGTGGTGGGGCAGGTGGGAGGGAGGGAGGAAGTGGTGACTACCGTGTGACAAGCGCCCTGTTCCTTCCTCCCAGGCCTGAGAAACAGGAAACGGTGCGCATAAGACACATTATGCACATTATTGTGACGGAGAGGAAATGCAAGGTCCTCTAAAATAAGAGCACCAATCTGTTTGTCAATGACAGCATCTTGTCCTCCACGGCCCCACAGAGACCCAGACCACCCAGACCAGATCCACTTCATTGTGTTTCAAACCCGTAAAACACTCAACCTCAGCACAGATCAGCTGAGACTAAACTGAAAGAAGTAATAAAGTAAACATTGTTTTGATAAATCACAGTAATCTTAATTTTTTTAAATAAGACACTGTGAGAGAAGCTCCTTTTAAGATGGTGTGTAAAAATCAATAACATCAGCTTTTTTAACAATTTAACAGACCACATATGGGATGGACCAACAAACTCATGTTCAGCAGAAGCTGGGGAGGAGCTAGTTGCTAAGGTCAGTTGGTTTGAAGGGCTCTCTCTGAGTTAATTAAAATTGCACTTATCTCGGTCAGTCTTCAATTATAAAACTCTGGAAAGATTCCAAACCCCATCATGTCGATAACCACAGCAATAAGATGTGATTAATAAAGAGGTTGCTGCAGGTTCCTGGCTCCAGTTCCAGGCCTCACTGAATGGTATTTCTGCATCACACCCTAAAAAACCCAGCAAATTACATCCACAGGAGTGGCTTCTGTGAAGGTGCTGGCCTCCTGTGATCACACACAACAAAACCGCCACAGTCATTCAAACAGCAGAGTCAGCGTCACTCTTCAGCTGGTGGTAGGTCTGTGTTCTCAATCTTTTACTTCACAAGTGAATTACACCAGTCCCTGCTAGCAGTGTTTTTAGTTAATTAACAATAGATCCATCAACGTCCACCTTGGCTTTTCACAATCACTTAATTACAACACAGGAGTCGAGCTGTAGGGGTAATCAATCATGCTAAGCTTCGTGCATTATGGTCTTTTGGGCATGTGGGGCAGTTTCTGGTTTTCTGTTTCAACAGCCAAACCCTTTCTATGAAATGCCAAAAGAAAAATAAACTTTTTTTGACTAAAAAAAAAAAAAAAAATCGAATTTTCCTCATGATGTTCAAGTGTTTAAACCACAGTTGCTTAAGCAACCCACTTAAACAACAGTGTATCTGTGAAATGACCCATAACTAAAAATCTCCATTTGCGCAGAAAAATACAACGTTTAAGTCTATTGTATCAAATCTAAAACTCAAATATTTTAAATAATGACTATCTTCGACATACATGTCAAACATCCTTAATTTATTAAGGAAAACGCTGTGTGAAAACACTACAACATGCATCATTATTACATCTTCTATAGAACAAAAAAGGCACAACATAAGAAATATACTGCCATCTTCTGGTCGTTGTAGGAAATCAGAACGTCAGAACTTCATGTCAAAAGGACCTCAACTAAGTGAATCAGTGAGGACAGGAGAGACTCAGGAGATGCTGGAAGAAACTCAGGCTAAGGCGTCGCCTCGTGGGGGACGGTGAGGCCAGGACATAAAGATGTCAACTCCATCCTGCCAGGACTGTTTATGGTCCCAGTGTTTTCTTCTGGGGGCTCCTGGAAGAAAAAGCCTCTTCCCATTGGAGTTAAATTATATGTTGACGACTGCTTTTTCCCAACAGGCTTTCCTCTACCTATTGTGTTCATCAGTGCCTCCGTGCATCCCATACCTTCAAGAAATGGAACCGAGGGGTTTTCCTTTGTGGAAATTTGCAGATGTGTTTGAAGTTTGCAAGACTCACTGGTACTTTTTGCTGGGGTATCTTCTTGTAGTACTGATGGAGGTCTGAAACATTCATCTGGAGTAGGATTTTCCACTTGAAGTTCAGATGCAGTCTTTGATGGAGAAGTGGTTCTGGGCTCAAAGCGAGCCAGCAGACCAGACTCTGTGACTGGGTAGTGTTTTGTGGCCCACTGGTTTCGCTCTCGGTACATCTGCTGCAGTTGCATAAGCTCTCTAGGAATTGCCAACAAATCCTGTAGTAAACCCATATTACATGACATATCCTTCAAAAGGGAATATATATAAACTAACTAATATATATGAGTTTCAGCTAAGGTGAAGAGAGAGGTTTACAGGACAGTAGTGAGACCAGCCATTATGTATGGACTAGAGACACTAGGAATAGGTAGAAGACAAGAGGCAGAGCTGGAGGTGGAGGAGTTAAAGATGCTGAAATTCTCTTTAGGAGAGACAAGGATGGACAGGATCAGGAATGAGGTGATTAGAGGGACAACACAGACAGGAAAGGTTGGAAAACAAGACTGAGATGGTTTGGACATGTTCAGAGGAGGGATAGTGCATTGGTAGAAGAATGATCCTAGAAATGGAGCTACCAGGTAGGAGACAAAGAGGAGATTAATGGATGCAGTGAGGGAGGACATGGAGGTAGTTGGAGTTAGAGTAGAAGACACATTGGACATAGGTAGATGAAAAAAGGGGATTTGCTGTGGCAACCCCTAAAAAAAAGACAAGCCGAAAAGGAGAAGACAAATGTGGGTATTTCAAATTACCCCAGAGGCCTTCATTTAATTTTGTGAAATAAACCATCTTAATTTTTTTTTTGTCTGTTTTTTTGGTCCATTAACTGTATATCATTGTTGCCTGTACAGACATACAAAAAAGATTTTTTGTAATACTGACGGTTGATTTCAATAATGAATAATAATAATATATTTCATTTAAAAGCGCTTTTCAAGACACTCAAGGACACTTATGACTCACCTTGCCCACATGCTGCAATTCATCAGGTTCGTATTGGCTGCTGTTGAGATATGAATCCACCAGCGTCATGTAATCTGTCATAAGTGTATCCATCAGGACCAGTCTGAGGGGCTGCAAATGGACCACTGCCAGGGCCATTGCCTTCATCAGGGTAGAAGGACAGGGTCGTATGAACCACATCTCCTTGTCCTCCTGTAAGAAACATAAGTGTAACAAACAGAGAAATTTCCTGTTTTATTTGTTAAGCTGTCCATATGTCTGTGTTATGTCACCCCTGACTGCGACAGTCTCTGAAGGGTTCGTAGCTGGGAGGACGGCGCCTTCAAGTGGAGACTGATCACCTCCTGCAGAGTGGACACTCTGTCAGGGAGAAACCCTCCTGTCTCTGAGTGGAAACACATGACATCTGCAACCTGGAGAAAGGAAAAAAATTAAATGAACACAAGATGAAATGTTCACATTTACCACCATTTGTTGGCAGGTTAATTTATTTACCTGTGTATCAAACACATTATTCACCTTTACTCCAAACTGCAGGGACAGACAGCCGGCAATAGCTCGGCAATCGTGTATCACCTGCAGAGTTTATTTAACACGTTAGAAATATAGAAATTACTTCCATTTAATACAGGCATAGGCAAACTAAGGCCCAGGGGCCGGGGGCAGCCCATTTAGCTTTTCAATCCGTCCCACCAAGTTTGTCCAAGTTATAGAATTGGTTTGTTTTGCAATTACACTTCTGCCTTTTCCCTGCAATGTCCATGTATTACCAATAGATGGCATTGAGAAGGCTGTTATTTTAGCATTTGAGCCTCTGTTTCATGACTTATCTTAGTTTACATGTAGGCTCTATCCATCAGCTGCTAACCCGGACCCTGTGTCCAATTTTAGAAATAAATGTGCCCTGTGAGCCAAAAAGTTGCCCATGCCTGGTTTAGTGCATGTGTCCTGTGCATGACCTACTTTTAAAATGTCTTTACACTCCAGAATGGCAGAGAGACCGTTTTTAAAGGCCCGCGCACCAAGCAGTAGGATGTCAAACAAGTACACTTTGTTTTTGGTGGCAATCTATAAATAACAACACATTTTTCATTCAAAACAAACAGATAAAAACCACACAAAGCAACAGTGAGAAAGACCAAGGTACAGCACATGACCTCTTACCTGGAGCCAACATAGTCTTCCATGCCTAAACACCTCAAAGCCATTGGCTCCAACACCGATCACCTGTTGCTTCTTGATGTGCATCACCTACAGGGTGTTGAATTAAGGTCATTTGATTGTTTACTTTTTTGTGATTGATTTTTCTTTCTTTTTGTGCTTACAGCTGGTGCAAAATTCTCATGAAACTCATCAATGACAACAAGGTTGATTCTTTCTTCCTCCTCCTTATCATCATCATCTGTAAATATGTGCTATATTATTCATAGCCTTTTTGTTGTGTGTCGTTATACAACTGTAACATCTATCGATTTACTAATCTCGCTTTACAAAAGAAATCTAGAAAAACCAACTCCAAAAATTGAGTCACTTACCTATTGTGATCATCTTTTTATAATTCCCAAGTCCTTTGACTTCTGGACCAGTGTCTGGAACACTTATGCACCAAAAATGAATGATTTATTGGCCTAATATACATCATCACTACAAAGGGTAAAAGATTGATGTTTACTCACCCCTTGTCATTGTTTGTTTCACTTGTAAATTCGACTGCAAATTGTTAATAATAATGATTAAAATCTCTTAAAAAACTGGTATATTCAGCTACATAAATATTCTAGTGCTGTGTTCCCCAACCTTTTTTGCGCCACGGACCGGTTAAATGTCTCGGACTATTTTCACAGACAGGCCATTAAGTTGTGGCAGATAAATACCCCGTGATAAAAATTTAATTTCCGGTGTTCTGAAATATTTTCCTACCTATAAAATCTTCCTACGCAAATTAACTCTGCATGGACACAACAAGGACTTCTCAAGTGCACACAGCCTAAAACTTTCTGCTAGCCCAGTCCAGTAGTTGGGGATCACTACTCTAGTACGTTGACCTTGTACTTTTTTGTAGAAGCAGTTTGAGTGGTAGTGTGGTTTTATTCTACTCACCATCGATAATCTCGTTGCCAAAAAACAGTTTTGAGCCTGGAATTTTGCAGCCATTACTGGCGTTAACAACTAAAAAACAAAAACAGTTCAACACTTTAACTAAACTCTGTGAACAACAGTCTAGAAATTGTGAATGTGGCGCAAATACGTTTGTACATTCCTCACCGTCTTTCAAAACTAGCGTTCTGTTCGGATTAATTCGTTGAACGTCACCAAAGAAGGATGAAGTCTTGAGGGTCAATTTGATTCGTTTTCCTTTTAAGATATTCATGAGGTGGACGTCGTCGACCACCATTTTCAAACCACATAGGTTTCAATACAACAATAAATGACAGAAAACGAGTCCAGAAATCACTGTTACTCCACTGTCAAGAGTGTAGAACGTGAATATTAGCGTGTTGATTTAGCTTCTTGGCACATTAGCACAAGCTTCGTTGTGGCGACCACGCGTTGTGTTCACGAACGCACCGGGTTTTCAATACCTTGCGGTTCACTCGTGACTAAATACACTAAAATTTGTCAAATTTTGATTTTTGTTTTTCAGAATTTATCTAATCGAAAAGTTTTGGTTCAGCAAATAAAATAACGATAGTTGTTTTGTGGATAATTGTGTAATATTATTAAAGAAAACGAATTCCCCACGATTCTATGGCGTAGACTGAAAGAGTAATATACGAATGTTACGATAAACTCATGTAAATAACAATTTGATTTAATGTTTAGATGTATAAATACTTAAATACACTCTCGGCACTGACAAATTGGAATATATCAAGTCTACCATACCTAATGTTTAAATTGGAAACTGTTATTTTCCCTTTGTTCTATGTCATTTTCCTGACAAAAATACAAGATAATTCAAATATAAATCACTTAAACTCCTGCTTTTCATTCTTGCGTTATTCAGCATTTAAATGGAAAAAACGTTTCCCCCTTCTTTCTATTTAAGTTGTTTGCAAACAGACATTTTGTCAAAAGAAATTAAGCTAATTCTGCCACAAGGGGGCAGTGGCAGAAATGTTGACACGGGATATTACAGAGACAAGCCATCATGCTGTCTTATCAAAGAGCAACAAGTACAATGTGGATCAACCGACACTTGCGTTGATTGAATCCTTTCGCCTGAAAACACACCGGCTACGGCTTTTGTGTATTTAATAAATGACAACCAACATACATTAGTTTCTGGCTGAAGGACTTTATTAAAGGTTCTCCAGCCGCTGCAGTGTGATAGGACGTTAGCCACAATCTCGACGTTAGACAAAAATCATCCTTAGCAGACCACCTAGAGTCTGCCCTACTGTAATCTTAGTCTTACCCCTCCTGCAAGAAACAACGAAATGGAACTTGTGTTATCTTTTGGAGGAAGGACCACCCTTTCCTGCTCGGCAGATTTAAACAACAAA
Source organism: Paraplagusia blochii (assembly GCA_016785265.1). Classification (NCBI taxonomy): domain Eukaryota; kingdom Metazoa; phylum Chordata; class Actinopteri; order Pleuronectiformes; family Cynoglossidae; genus Paraplagusia; species Paraplagusia blochii. The sequence continues at coordinate 28,043 of JAFBJS010002247.1, read as the reverse complement.
AGTTTTACACAAATAAAACAGGGAATTATAATTTTACTGGTCCTCTCTCACTGTCCAATCCACACACAAGTGTTTTTAATTGGTTAGACTTACAGCTTGTAAAAATGATAAAGTCATGTTACAGCTATTTAGAATCAGTTACAGAATATGACTAAAACCACTTGGTTTTGTCTTGTTAGATGCCACTAACAATGCATATCTTTGTGTTTTCTGAACAACTATTAAAGGAACGTTTTTTTTGACAGGAATATTTTCCAAAATATTTCATACAGTATTTCATATGGACATTTCATTGTCATTGTATTAACTTCATTCTCAGTTTACACTGGAATTATTTTTGCATCTCTGAGCAAGACACGTTCAAGGACAGTACATACACGTAACATCAATAGGTTGCATGAGGAGTATAGAGCACTCAAAGAATCGTTATTCCTTAGGTCAGTCTCTTAAGTAAAATCAATTACTTTTACCAGGACCAGACAAAAAACATTTAAAAATAAGTTAACAACAGGTAACAGGTAAAAAATCACATATATTTGGTTCTAAAATGGAATTTTTTACAGCGAGTTCCTCTTCTCGTGTTTAATTTGACCGCCATATTTGGGCCAGTTTCTTCCTTCGTTTCCCTTTTCTGTAGAGGCGGAATAACCAACAAACCGTGAGACTGAGAGAGTAACCAATTTTACAAAATATCTGTCAATAAACAACAGTCATTTTTTTTATTTTAAAGTTTCTTTCCAGGCAGTAAACGCGACTCTGCCGCAATTTTGTCCCTACAAACAGGTGTACGACGGATGATAGGACACCGTCTGTTTCTCCCCTGTCACTGGACCAGAGTTGTACCGTATCTGAAACCACAACTGAATGATACTGTAATGATTAAAAGTGAGAACTGTAGGGGAACCAGACAATAAAATAATCTGTAGGGTCGGAAAAAAAACAAAAACAGATGTAAATCATCACAACCGAAAACGCACACTCATTTCAGTCAATGTAACCGGGTTTCGTGAACGCATCATCATTTTACGTCATATTTACAGCAAAAGAAAGTGAACATATTCCCATTAAACTAATTTCTTCTTTTATTTTCTTGCAAATTAATTCCTACATCGTTTCTTTAAACTTTAGTGTGTTATAATCCAACAAAACCTGCCGCCTGGAATCTTAATCCTTCCCAAACTACAACACGGTTCCGCTTATTTCCAATGACCGCTGTAGCAACAGGTAGACTTTTACGCACACATACGCACACGCGGGCGCGCGCACTCGGCATCATTGTGTAAGGCTACGCGCACTGAGAGCTCGGCACAATGCAGCCGACACGGAGCCGAGCAGAGGGATGAGAAGCTCCCATCGAGACGGACACAGATGGACAGCTTAGTTCAGCCGCTCGTCGCCCAGTACCTGGCCATGGGCTGTCAGTCCAAAGAAAACATCCACAATGACAGCGTGTCTTCGGACGACAGAAAGAAAGACGATGCGTAAGTCCCCAAGATCTTCTCACGTTCATTTTAGCTGAAAACGAGATTTCTTCGACAATTATTTTACTGTTTTGACGTTAAGTTTCGTTTTTAACCAATAAGTTCAACCGGGGCTTCGTTTAAGAGCATAACTAACTTCGTTAGGCGCGTAAAACGGTGTCGGTACCATCCAGGGGTATTACGCACGAAAGCGCCATGGGTAAAAAAGATAACGCTGTTCAAACGCAACTTTGCAGACTTATTCTGAGAAACTCACTTCCTCTGATAGCGCCACATCTTCAAGTGAATTCCTTCTTGTTCACTTAAAAGTTGAAGCTGGATGTCCGCTGTGATCAACCGGTATTTCCCTAAGTTACAGGAAGGAAACGAGAACAATGAAAAGCAAATACAGAGTTTAGGGATATACGTTCTAAACAGTCGTTAACATTGCAAGGGTCCACTGTAAATGTGTGATATATTACGTTGTGTTAATCCTGGTTTTAAGGTGAGTAAATGTCATTATACGGTGCACAAAGAGAGTGTGACACTATAATTGTTGTTGTTTTAAGGAGTACCAACTCAAAATGCACCTCCAAGTCCAGAGTTTCTCCTCCGGGACGCCCTCACAGATTTCACAAACCCAATCCGACCCAAACCACACCAGCCAAGTCCATGATGCCTCTGGGACACCTGGCCAAGGGGGCAAGCTGGGAGGAGCTCATCCAGGCCTGTCTGCAGTGCTTTGGTAAGTCCTGGCAACAGGAAGTGTGCAGCTGACCAAGTGTGGCGGGCGGTTGGATCTGCTGAGAATTGCTAGGGTAACAGGAATAAAAAAAAAAACAGGGATCTGAACAGATGCAGTTAGCTTTACTGAAACAATGAGTGCGGAATACTACACCAGGTCTGGGTAAACATCAGAATCAGAGGAGGTGTTCAAGCTCCTCTGGTTTAGTGCAACTAAAGATGAATCTCTTGACAACCTGTCATCTTCTTTTGACATCATTTTGCCACAACAATACCCAACTTGTTAGTCATTTTAACTAGAAAAAGGTTGAAGACTATAAAATGTAAATTATTTTGTTGTGAAATAGGCCAAAAAATAAAAGTGCCGCAGTAAATGAGTGGGCTGAAGCTGTATCAATCAAGCACTGATCATTAGCTTCATCAAGTTGTCTGGAGTGCTCTCAGAGTTATGGTGATTGTGCGTCTGTAAAGAGAAACCTTAAAATTGCAGTTGCCTGGTTACACAAATGGAGCAAGAGCGATGGAGAGGTGTTACAAAGGACTGCACATAAAATGACATCCCGTAAGTTCATTTCATCTGTGGAAAAGTACAGCAGTTTTCATTCATGATTTAGAGAGGGAAAGATTAAAGGTAGGTAAAGTTGAGGAAATCAGAAATACGCTCAACATGTTAGACGACAATCAAAGATTGTCTCTCGTTGACGTGAAAACGAAGCTCAGTGTAGTCTAGCCTCTTGTCCTCAACATCACAGACGAGCCCCCCCTCCCAGGTCTCGGGGTCCTGCCACCTTTTCAAATGTGAGCGTGAACGTAAGACCTATTTGAAGGATTACCTGATCGCAGCTTCAAGCCCTGGTGGAGCTGAAAGGTCAGTTCCCGTACAGTGGTCCTCAGATGGTGGTCCAGCCTTTGAATTGCAGACACTATGAGGTGTGGATCAATAGCTGTTGACATCATCACTCCCCCCGGGCCACAGTGCCCTGAGCTGTATGGTAGGGTTTCGGTCAAACATCTTTATCCATTTGGCATTTTATTCTTCCTCTCTTGATCACGAATTTGGATAGTTTGGTAACTATAATCTAACTGATTTAACCAACTACCAATTTAACAGCCACATATGGAGGAGGTTCTTGGATCAGTAACACCTTGTCCCTCTGTCCCATGCTGGGCTACATCAGAAAAAGGATCAGGGGAAAAAAGATGAGCTAAAGAGAGATCTGCCAAGAGAGATCTTCTTGTTTAACTTTTTTCTAGACATAAATTATCATTAAAATTGCGAAAGAATTGCGCCACCTATTCTGCTCGTCATGAACAAAATACTTTAAAATGTTATATATGTATTAATATCTGGTGTATATTTATCACAGTTCTTACTGTAGTCTAGGTTCAATAAATAGAGTTTGCTTGACATTTCAGAGGAAATAGACCTTAAATGTTGACATTTAAGTCACATTTCAAACTAAACCTTGTTCCACTTCCACTTAGCAAATTATTTGTGGCCTATGTCTGTGATCTACTGCATGACTCTTTTATGTGGTGATGATTCTTATCTGAGCATCAAACTGGAGAATTTCCATCTGTTAACTATATTATTCAGAATACTCTACTGTACCCCTTACTTTTACTTGTAATGTGGACATATTTGAAGATTACCCCAAAATAATCCAAATAGCCTGTGTTGCTACATAGATAGAATGTTGTCTTCGGTGTAGTAGTTAAGTACTTTTATAATTCTATGATATATTTGAAATACGATTAAATGAAACCACTTCATTTTAGCTTCAGTCAGGGTCCCAAGCCCCAGTCCGCACGGACTAGTATTGGACAGTGTAAAAGTGGAAAAATGAACAATATTTTTTCATTTCGCAATCTTACAATATTTAAAGAAAATCATTTACACACTAATACAATATTAGAATAGTCTGACAGATGTTTTATTGTATTTTTGTCAGACACTTGCAGGGAAGGATTAATTAAGCTTTAGGTTCTAACCTTGGAACCTATAGAACCTTTAGAACCTCTATCGATTTCCCAATCCCCTCCTTGCAATCAGCAGTTCAATGGTCCTTCAGTGTTTGCACGTTGTTGGTGCTATGTAGTGGTGTTCAACCGGTCCTAGATATAAAAAAGTTTGCTCTTCTGTTCTATGTAACAGGAAACACAATTAACCTCTCAGTATCTCCACCTCCATGAAAAGAAGTGGCCATCACACAATCATGCAATGGTTTTTCTACAACCTACTACAATGGTGGAAGTGGCTCCTTCTCCAAACTGTGAATGTAATCACTTCGCACCCTCAGCGCTACAGTCGGCCCTGATTTGCTGTGGAAAATTTCTGCCCAGTTTTCATCGGGATGACATCTAACTTTGATTCTCCTAAAACAAAGACACAGCACCTAAAACAAAGACACAGCACAGCCAGGAGGAAATATGGGCCAGTGTGCACATGTGCATGTGGCTGATAAATTCCTGTGATAACCTGAGAAGTCAGCCAGCCACTGCTGCGTGCCGGCGACTCTTTGTTGCCTCACAGTATCATAAAGCGTTCCCCGTTCTAGCGGGCAGAACTCCAAATAGGATTTTCCTGCTGCAGTTAACCCTGGGAGGGTTAGCAGTTGGAAAGTTGTGAAAAAAAAGGATGGAGCAAGTGTTTATGTAATTAGTAGTCGTAACTTTCTGCTGTTTGTTTTCCCGATGACTTTTGCTGATTCTATCTTTTTATTGATTTCAAAATACAATTTTATTAATATAAAAAAAATTGAACGTGGCTCATTTCGAAATAACACCTTAAAAATTTGAACTGTCAGATTCACACTGACGCTTGGATTCAGCTGCCAGAGGCCGACTGACAAACAGAAACACACCCCTGCAGGATATGAGGCCAGGATTAGTCAGCAGTGGCTGGAGTTTTGAGTTGCTTACAGATAACAAAGATTAGAAAACTTGTTGCCATGGTGTCTGAGGTATTTCCAAGGTGATGTGGTTTAAAAATGGGTCCTCAGACGCTTGGTGTCCTTGATGGCGGAGAGAATCTGCTAAAAGCCTAAAGTGATATTCAGCAGAATCTCAGATGTTGTTCTGCAGTTATAGCTGCACTGCGTAGCTTTTGTTAAACGTCTGAAAAAAATGTTATGGTTTTTCAGATTGAGCATTTAAAACTTCCACTTCAGTTTGTCTGTCTTTTTGGACTATTAAAAATGTATAAGACAAAAACTACACAATATCTTTGGGGAAAAAATGTGTCCGACAGAGCAAATAAATGTTGATTAGTCACCAATTACTGAATAAATTCTTTGGTATTTCTTGAAAAAAAAAATACAGGTAATTGATGTAATTATAAGATAGCTTTTATGGTACAATCAGCCAATGGCTTTTAAATTGAGAATGAAAAAAAATCTGTCATTACTGACAGTGAAAGAAATTAAAGAGTGTTTATGACTGACTTCCTTATAGATAGTCTGTTTGAAAGACAACCACACAGCCCTCTACTAACAATAGAACAGCACAAAGACCGCACACGTCGGTTCATTAGTTCAAGTTCTGTTTAAGTCACTCAGCCAGATTAAGAAAAGTCAGATAGAGGAACTTAGATTAATTTAAGTAGAAAGGAAGTGAAAAACACAGTGAGACAAAACTTCAACAAAGGTTCCCAGGCTCACTGAACAAGACAAATATGGTTGCCACTCACGAGTCATTGTTACACCTGATTTAACACATTTATCTTGAGTTTTTATTGTGGTTTGGTGGAGATTACATGCAATCTACAAACCCATGTGTGAAGGCACCATTGGGTCACAGATAGAGTTAGAACATTCTCAACTATTTTGAGCCATGGGACGTATTTAACATTAAGAAACAGCGTTTTGTAAAAATGTTGGTAAGGAAATTAAATCTAATTTGAATTATTGACTTATTTTTTGGAACATGGGCCTGTTTAGTTGAACACAAAGCTGAGATTTTTGAAAAAAAAAAAAAGGCGATTGTGTGTTTGTATGTCTTTTTTTGTTTGTTTTATAGCTCTTTACTGTCACCTAGAGGATGAGCATTAAATTGCCAGTCATCTTCTTGTCTGTGTCCTTAGTGTTGCCCAACTGGGACAGATTGTATCCCTGTAAGGGTTGTTGGCTCCTTCCTATGGTGTCACCATCTGCAGGAAGGTTCATGAGGGACTGGTGCAGTGCAGTGAGATTTGGGTGGCAGTCGTGGAGACTGCTGCCCCCCTGACCTGGTTACAGATAAGCAGATGAGGATGGAAGGATGGACGGACATTAAAATAATAAATTCAGACCAACTTAGTGTAATACTAGTAGTAGAAGTGGGCAGTATTTTAAGTTCTGGTTTGGGCGGGTCCATGAACAGGAAACAATTCCACTGTCTAACGTAGGATTTTTAAAGGTCAGTTATTCTGTTGGGATTAGTGTCTGAAAGATAAATTCTTTTTCAAACTTACTAAATACATTTAAATCATATTCTCTAGGAAACAAATGTCCCCGTGGACCGCTACCAGACCACAGACCAGGGTTTGAGAACCTCTGTTCTATTTTGCACATGATGATTTTTCACAGCACACTGAGGTGCTGCAGGTGCTGCAGGTCCGTGGTTGGGTACCAGATCTAATATCTGAGCAGTATAGAAGTAATTCCTTACTCCTAGCCAGAAGCACTGGGACCAAAGTCTTGTTGAGTGAGGTTTGTGTAGAACCAGGCTTGTGGTATATGGATAAATAATCTGAAATGTTAAGTACTACATAGAAATGAGTTCATATTCATCCTCTTATATGTTACCAGGCCTTGGGGGCATCAGTGCCCACCACTGCCACCCAAATCACTGCACCATACTGCGAGCCTTCCTGTGGATGGTGAGCCCACTGGAAGTTACCCAAGTGCCTTTCCTTAATCGCTTGGCCACCACTGCCATCATAGACATTCATAATTAAACATATTTTATATTTGAGAATCTGTTTGATGTTTTATGGCAGTTTCCAACGATCCTGCACTAATGTTTTTGGCACACTTTAGCTTCACTAGAGGTACCAGTTTAAAGAGGCATTTTACCGGCAACTCTGTTGGTCAGACCATAGCAGCTGCTGTGGACGTGTGTGTACTGTATGTATCGGACGAGAGAGAGAGAGAAAAAGAAGACAACAACATGGACATACTTTTCTTATATGTTGTAGTTTCCTTTTCCATTTTTAAATTCTAATATCATTTCCATATTCTGATTTTGTGGCAGCTTTTCTGTGTATTTCTTTTGTTTTACTCACGCGCACATTTGAGAATAAGAAAAAAAAAAACAAAATAAAATTGCCATGTACAAATGTTTTAGTCAGCGCTGAGTCAACATGATGCTCAGTCCAAGTGATTTGCATCCACTGCCGCCCCAGGGTTGCAGTCGGACGGCAACATCTGCAAACCTACACACGTAAATTTAAATAATGTACCAGGAATGAGTATGAGTAATACAGTTAGACAGTGTTGCAGTGGAAAGGTGTGTTCTCTTAACAATAGGAGTCTGTACTGACTTTGCTGTTATAGGAAATAAGATTGGAAATTCTCCTTGTGCATTAGCCCTCAATTATTTTAGAAGGAGTTGAGCTGCAGTCATTTGTTATATTTACATGATAGATTTATGGGTAAATGAGTGAATTTGTGAAGAAATTGCAAAATATAAAATCTGACGGGAAAATCTTGTTCTAAGATTAATAAAAAAAAATAATTTAAAGTCATGGTGTCTTCAGATTGAAACCCATTTCTAAAGGGACGACGTGTTGTGATGATGTCACACCTTTTGTCTTGCAGACTCTGAAGGTGGTGTGTGTGGGAGCAGCCACCTGTTGAACATCACCCTGACCATGCACCGTCTCCTCATTTCCTCCAGTGACCTCATGGAAAAGCTAGTATCTCTATATCCTTCAGCAATCCACTGTAAAACCCTGACCTTAACCTGACGCCGCCTGATGGTTCTTACAGCTCATTGTCCACGTTTTGTCCGATTGAAGTAGAACTGCGGGGTCGACTCAGTGGGAGTCCGTGTTCTGCTTTTTATTGGTTGTCATTGGCAACGAGCCACCGGGTCTGCGCTCATCTCTGCAGTGCAGGCGACAAAACTGAGATTATTCATCATAAATAATGCTGTTGATGCTCAAGATTTATCTTATTGTGTAGGCAAATATTAGCTCCCCTGGTAAGACCCCGGGTGTATTTATTTTTTACGTATTGAACATTCACCTCAATACAAATATAAAAAGAACTATGGGTTTACTGAGGTTGTAGCAAAAAACTAATAAGGTGCCTTTGTTAAATATCAGTAAATAAAAATAGGAAATCCAAATTAGTGCTTTTTTTTCCAATCCTGATGCGCTGTAGAGAAGACAGCTCAACTAGCGGAGACACCACACTCATGTTGACAAAGCAGCGACATCATCGTGCCTTGGATCAGCTACCTGGTCCAGGCAGCCCAGAGATTTGAGGTGTTAATTGCCTCTGCCTCTTTCACATTAAGATCTCTCCAGTTATATATAAACACTGATCTTCTGTTGCCTAAAGTGGCTGCTGTTCACAGAAACCCACGTCACAGCGTTCACCATCTAATGGCCCCTCTGCTATTTTTAACCCTCTCACTCTCTGCCCGGGCCCCAGAAGGATCCATCAGATGTATTCATTGTGTGGGTTCCGATCAGGGAACAGACACAGGGGTCATTAACAGGGCTCGTCACCTTGGGATTGTGTGGGTAGTTCTTCAGCTCCTTTGACGCAATTAGAGCTTTTGTGCATCACTCTAGGCTTATTTCTGTCAATCAAGTACCTTGTTGTCAGCCGTGGCTGGAGCGTCTTTTGTGCGACGAGCTGACGCTCTCGATCCGTCTGCTGCATTCACGCGTTTACAGGACGGCCTTGTTCTTCCTTTGTTTTTTCCTTTATTACTGTCAAACTGTGCCCTCCCTGCAGACGAGGCAGATTAAAACCTGTTTGCTGTGCTGCCACCAAGCAATGCATAATAATCAGCAGTGGTTCTGCAAAGTAGGAGACACTGACTGTTTGTTTTCTTCTGTTTGCCAGAGTGATTCATTCTGTGCTAGAGCTTCAGAGGTTTGCAGCAGCCTGCACCCACAGAGCCATATGTCACTTCTTTATCAAGTTGCTGTAGTTTTTGCTAAGTCTTTGTTGGTTTCCAGGAAAGTACCTTGGAACATATGCTAACTATGACTGATTTACTCTACAGTAATGTGTGCGAATCATAAGCAAATACATTTCCCTGGAATTAGCAGCCAGAGCTGAACTAACTTTTTGTGACCTTTCGTGATAAAAAAATATTTCAGTCACACCTATTGTTCGAGATCATTATGGATTCCTTATCTTGTATCTGTACATTCAAGCTAGCAATGGACAATGAGCATCCCACAGACTGTCAGAGGATCTGCTACTTCATCAGGTCAGTGTTCTGTACTGTGGTATCTTTGCTCTGTAGTTATTAGACTTTAGGTGTCAACCAATCACGCGTATCCTCTCTGCCCTCTAGACATTGGATCCATGAATTCTGGATGATGTTCCGACTGAACCACAGCCTGTCAGACAGCCTGGAGCAGTTCAGGGAGCTGATCAGAGACCAAGGGCAGGAGCATCTCTGTTCTCTCCTAGAGACTAAATGGATGTAAGTGTTAATGTCCAGCCAGCTGGCAGCTGACACATGAGGCCTGTGTAACGCTCGGTGTTGGTGGTGAGTCGTGCAGTTCTGTGCTCCGTCACGACAAAGGCTTTCAATCTGGTCCAAGTACAAAATGAGGCATCAGAGTCACTGTAGTCCAGTAGTTCTCAATTATTCCCTGTCATGTCTCATCAAGGACAGAAATACTTTCACATGCTGCCAAGTGTCTCCCAACCCACACCTCACCACATGAAATACTTTTGGGAACCTGTATATATGTACATTTATGTATATCGTTACCCCCTTATGTTCCATTCTCAGAGAAACCACATACTTGGTGCCTTCCCAGTGTAGATCAATAAACTTCATAATATTAAAACAAAATCATGAACAGATAATGGGGTAAAACTAGCAAGACTGTAAATATTGGAAAATAACCAATGTTCAGTTCCCAGAGTTGGGAGTAAAGCTACTGTAGCTGTCAACTATGGTATACATGCGGGATTTACACAACTTCCTGTGTGTGCATGAGTGTACAGTATACGCTATGTTCTATGTACATCCAAAATTGCAAACACTAATATATCTTGTGGAGTTGATTTGTTTAAAACAAACAATCCTGTAAAATTGGGATCAATTTAAAGCTGCCTATTGATGCAATTTTAGTCACCATCATTGAATATGTAGAAACAACACACAAAAACAAAAAATTTAACAAATTTAAATAAAAAAAGAAAACTCATTGTAGATTGATTCTAACTCATTGGTCAATATATTTATTTATGTGTCTATGCTTCTGCCTGTCTGTCTACCCATCTGTCTTTCTCTCTAGCTATCCACTACATTACATCTCATGTTGGCAATGTTTTCATCCATCCATCTACTGTATCTATCCATCTGATCCATCCATTATATTACCATCACATGTTGTGTTTCCTCTGCACCACAGTCCACAATACACAACACCCCTCTGAAAATGCATTGCTCAGTTAAATAGCTGTCTGCAGCTTTATCTTATAAATAGAATCTGTTTACTAAAAGCCTGTTCAGTAAGAAAAACAATAATCATCACATCTAATTATCTGGCCCACATTATTGAGTTTCTATTGACTGAATTAAAGCATAATTGTATTATGTCTCCAATAATGTTCGCTCTGAGAAAGCAATGTCTTTGTGCTGTAGAAATGAACGTGACTGGTCGTGGAAGGCCAGTCAGAAGATTAAGGCCAACTACAGCAAAAAGAGAAAAGTCTCCCTTCTGTTCGACCACCTGGAGCCTATAGAACTGGCTGAACATCTCACGTACCTGGAGTTCAAGTCTTTCTGCAGGATATCAGTGAGTTACCACCACATTGTTTGTCACGTTTCCATGAAAGGAAAAAAAAAAAACAAGATGTTTTTTTTCCTTACTTCAGAAACACTTCAGTTTCCGTGCAGCGGTTGAGGCTTGTCTCTCCTCTCTGTGTCTCCCCCCACAGTTCATAGACTATCTCAAATATATTCGCACCTGCTGCATGAAGGACATCCCCGTGATGGAGCGTTCCATTGCGTTGTGTAACGGTGTCTCCCAGTGGGTCCAGCTGATGGTGCTGAGTCGGCCGACTGCTCAGCTGAGGGCGGAGGTTTTCACCAAGTTTATTCACGTGGCACAGGTAGTGGTTAAATCTGCCTCTCGCTGTGGCGCCCACAATTTCTGTCCCTGAGAGAGAAATTCTGAGGGAGGCAGATAAAAGGACAGGAAGTTCACGCATCACTGCCTCACATTGATCTTCTATGGTTCCTGCATATTATCTGAAGACAGGCTAATGATGGTGTACTGTTACACTGTCGACACTAAACACTGTTGATTCCACATAATTGGTAGTTGTACTGTTCACACTGTAGAAGGCTTACGGTGGGTTACAGACGGTGGGTTACGGTGGGTCACACACACACACACACACACACACACACACACACACACACACAGGAACTTTTACATACAGTAGTTCAGTGCAGTGGTTCCAATGATGGGGTTTGGTCCCCACACAGAAAAATTAAAATGATTCAACATTTTCTCATTTGCTGCACAGTCGGAAAAACATCAGTGATTTGTTATTGTAGCTTTTTAAAGGATTTTTCCAACACATTATGACTTAAATGTCACTCACTAGGTCTGTCAAAATACAAAAAAATGCAAAAGACACACTCATACACGTGTAGTTACACACTGAGAAATGCGTGATATCAGTGGTCAAATGCAGGCATGGACAAACTAAGGCCCAGGGGGCAGATGCGTCCTGTTCAGCTTTGTTATCCGGCCAGTGAAACCTCTCTAAATTATTTAATTCTTTTGTATTGTCATTATACTTCTTCTAAACTTGTACTTTCCTTTTCCCTTCAATACTCACAATTTCTATATAGATGGCGTAAAGAAGGCTACTGTGGAGAGGAAGGGTCAGTGGGGGGCGTTAGAGGCAGCAGAACAAATTAATTTTCAATCAGTGCAGTAAATTAAATTAATTTTTTTAGACACACAGTCTCCCTTGGAAGTTGACTTTGTGAGATTTTATTTAATAATAAATGAAATAATTTAGAGATTATTTTATGTACCATTTTCTTAAATCAATTATGACCTAGATGTGGGCCTGGCAAAATAAAAGAGACACACATACAAACCACACACTCATACTGGGAAGTCGTACGCACCCACACAGACACACTGATGAGCTTTGGAAAGTGGAACGCATTTCATAGACCTTCGAGTTAAAACCACTAGAATGTGTAGCCACATGCAACCTGCTGAGAAGTGACGCAGCCTCAAGGAGCCACAGGGTCAGGCACTGGATGGCATTCTGACACCAATGCACCACTGTGCTGCTGCTGCTATTGATAATGCTAATGCTAATGCTGCTTCTGTTTGCTGCCATCAACTTTGAATCCCAAGAGATTGGATATTTTTACACCTTAATGCTCCAGTGAGAACACGAGTGAAATCGAAAGGGAGGGAAACCCACATTGGCATAAAGTGTGACATCACAACACGGGAAGGAATTCTGATGCTATAAGTGGCTTATGTAAGGCCAGTGAAGTGAGTTATATAAGCAGGGACACCAGGAACAAGTTTAATTGTGCGTGTTTATGTGTGTGCATAGATGGACTGATACCTGTGTTTTCATGTGTCCGTCCACCAGAGCCTACACGTAATGCACAACTACAATACACTAATGGCAGTGGTGGGGGGGCTGTGTCACAGCTCCATCTCCAGGCTGAAAGACACCACCTCTCATGTTCCCAGTGAGGTCACTAAGGTAATGGATGACAAAAACAGATCTGTGCAGTAAACTTTAGTCCTGATGTTTCTGTTTTTTTATTGTTTTGATTAATTCCGTAATTTCCCAAAGGATATTCCTGAGGGATTAATACAGTTCTATCTGTCTATCCATCTATCTATCTGTCTATCTCTCTATCCATCTATCTATCTGTCTGTCTATCTATCTGATGATTCATTTACTTGAGGCCAACCTTTGAGCCTGCATTTCCCTTTGACACCAAATACAAATGAAAAAAAAACACTGAAAAACCTCAACCTATTTAGTTGAACACGCAAATGCTATACTTGCAGGAATTAAAGAAAGACATATATGGATGTCTGCTATTTTATAAAGTTTTATATACTTTTGCTGCTATTTTTTATGAATTATGTGCAGCAATAAATATTACATTTCAGACCAGTAAAGGGACATAGTTTTTGACTAAACACCTATTTTGGTTTAAGGTTTATACTTGGACAAATCAATGTTTTTATTGATCTTTTGACTGGTAAAAAAAATATAAAAGTTCTGTTTCCCATCCTGCAGGTACTGAATGAGATGACAGACCTGCTGTCCTCCTGCAGAAACTTTGACAACTACAGACAGGCCTACAACAGGAGCACTGGGTTCAAAATCCCCATCTTGGGCGTCCACCTTAAAGACCTGATTTCAGTCAATGAGGCCATGTCCGATCACGTGGAGGACAACAAGGTCAACGTCCAGAAGCTGCAGGCAGTCTACAGCCACATAAATGAACTGATCCAGCTCCAGCAGATCCCACCCAGGTTGGATGCGAACAAGGACCTGGTCCATCTGCTGACGGTAGTGAACCCTTCAGCTAGAATCTTTCCCAAACTGTTATGTAGCTCGCTGTGAGTCATTGTATTGTGTTGAGTGCAAGCATAGATGCAAATGAGTGCGATACAGCATGTGGACGATGTGCGATGGTGTGGGTGTGATGAGAGTCCACGATCCATGAATGTGTGGGTGATAGACGAAGTGTGAATGAGAGCGAGTGGAAATTGCCGTATTGTTGTACGTCGCATGTGCGCCGCGCTTTAATCGTACTTGAACGGCAGAATGTCCGTGAAGAGATAATAGTTAGCCTGCGACCTGCGGTGGCCCTCGACACAACATGTTTGAAGGACATACATTTAGAGAGACAAAAAGAGCTCATTGTCTTTGTGTTTACCAGCCTGTTGATATGTCCTCACTCCCTGCCCACAGCTGTCCCTGGACCTGTACTACACCGAGGACGAGCTGTATGAGCTGTCTTACACCAGGGAGCCCAAAAACTGCAAAGCACCCGTGAGTGATGGACGCAACTGGAAAAAAAAACATCTGAATTTTAATCAGCAGTTCAATATTTAGGAAAGTTAGTTGTTTATTTGACTTTAAAAAAAATCTTACTTCTAAAGAAAAACTTTACAGTCAACAGATGGTTCATCTTGGTTTTAAAATTCAAACATCTGTCCTGTAAATTTGTAGGAATGTAAGAGATTAAAAAGCATTTTAACATGTTTACACAAAATGTGAAAATGAAACCCTTAAATTACTTTTTCTTTTCATTTGAAACCAATGGTTCTCAAAGTGAGGGATAGAGCTCCGTAAAAGGGCACTGAGCTTTTGCTGTGGGACGACAAAAATGGCAAATACTTATATAATACTGTATTAGTATTATACAGATGATTTGGATTTATCTTTTGTGAGTATAGGTGAGTGATTAAACAAAAACATATTTAAATGTATAGTATTATGAACTCCTACCAAAAAAATAATATCGCTACTAATACCACTACTACAAATATAACTATAAAGGATACTATAGCTGAAAGCTATTTTTATAGCACAGCCCTAGCAGTTAGGAAGCAGACTTGGGTCTTCAGGTTCGAGTCCTCCAGGTGCCCAGTTGCCACTGAGCTGCTCTGATCATAACACCATCCTGACCCACATACTGTAACAACAGTGGTCTCACCACCCACATAAAAATAAAGTTGTTACTCTAACCATATTTCTGGTAACTACTAAAATTTTTGTAGTTAACTACTACAATTTTAGTAGTTAAAAAGTTGTGTTTAAAACACCCATTTTCAGCTGACAATGTGAAACCAACAAACTTGAAGTTATATATTTGTACATATTTTTCCT
Organism: Paraplagusia blochii; assembly: GCA_016785265.1. Lineage (NCBI taxonomy): Eukaryota > Metazoa > Chordata > Actinopteri > Pleuronectiformes > Cynoglossidae > Paraplagusia > Paraplagusia blochii. Next base: position 12,754 of record JAFBJS010002247.1, on the reverse strand, counting down.
ACCTGAGTATAAGTCACACACTCAACCTAAGTATTCATTCTAGCAGATGGCTGTAGTGTGTAGTTACAGACTACCTTCTTGTGGCCGGTCACCTTGGTCCTACTGACTCTCTCTCCTTCTCTAACCAGCCAGCCACCCCCTCTAGACCTCCAGTGGTTGTGGACTGGGCATCAGGAGTGTCTCCCAAGCCTGATCCCAGGACCATCAGCAAACATGTGCAGAGGATGGTGGATGTAAGTGTGTTCATTTGAACAGATGATCTGCTGCCGCAGCCAGTTGACTTCAGATGTTAAGTACTCTGGCCTCTTGACTTTCCCAGTCTGTGTTCAAGAACTATGATCACCACGAGAACGGCTTCATATCTCAAGGGGACTTTGAGAAAATTGCTGCCAGCTTTCCCTTCTCCTTTTGTGTCATGGACAAAGAGAAGTGAGTGTCTAACGGGTCTCACACTCTCTGTCTCTCTACTGTCTTGTTTGTGACTTCATCAAAAACCGTATTTGTAGCAACAGGAAATAAAAAGTAGCTGCAGGGCCAACCCTAAAAACCACCTGCAAATATTTACTCACTGTTCTCACACACACTCAGGGGCATGTGATCCACCGGGGCCTGAATCTACATGTAAAGGAGAATACAGAAAATGTTTTCACCCTTCGTGGGGACAATGCACTAAAAACTGAAACCACTGAAGTTCCTGTTCTGTCCCGTTCTGCTGTGGTTCTTTCAGGGAAGGACTCGTCAGCAGGGAAGAGATCACGGCCTATTTCATGAGGGCCAGTGTCATCTGCTCCAGACTGGGACTTGGTTTTGTTCACAATTTTCAGGAAACCACTTACATGAAACCCACCTTCTGTGACAACTGCTCTGGATTTGTGAGTCTGTGCAAAAATTCAAATGTGATCGGTAAATAGGGAAAACAATTCTCCTTGACCTGTGAGTGCTTCTTCCGCAGCTTTGGGGCGTCATCAAGCAGGGCTACAGGTGCAAAGGTAACTACAGCGCCTTCTTTCTTCCACGGTGTGTGATGTGTTCACTGTTTGACTTTGGCCCAGCCTCCGTGACATACAAAGAAGAGTCAAACTAAAAAAAACTCACAGTGTCTTGTGGCTCACAGGTAAAGTCGAGCTACTCTAGGAGAGTGTCCTGTGGTTTTCTGTATTGCATATTTTGAGGCAACGTTTGCAAGTTGGAGTCTGCAGTCACAACCACAACACCCCTCCTTTTCCTCCATCTTTCACGAGACACGACAACCACTGCCTGACATGAAACACATGCCCAAGTCTGAGAGCAGCATCTGCAGAACAACAACAACTGCACAGTGTAGTGATGTAAGGCTGACGCTCCTGTTCTGACTTGTTGAATTCCTCTGTCTACACAGACTGTGGGATGAACTGTCACAAACTGTGCAAGGACCAGGTGGCGTTCGAGTGCAAGAAGAATGCCAAGGCAGCAAACACCATCGACAGCCCCACACCGAGCTCCACCCCTGTCACCACAGGTGTCCTTGAGGGTGGGTCTATGTCATGTGACTCTGACCTTGCACGTGCAGCTCAGGAATGTGTGATAATAACAGCCGACTATATTATCAAGAATTATTATCATACTTTTTCTAGAATAATAAAAAACTAATACTGCAACATTGAGTATTGCCAAATATGCTGGAATCACATTGTAGGTTCCTGAGATATATATTGGGGATAAATGGTTGCATACTTTACTATCAAAGTAAAGTGCTTAATAGATGTTTACATTTTGGATACTGGCAATAAGTAAATATAAGACATCTGTAAAGATGCCATTGTTGTATTTGGAAAACATGCCACCTGCTGGCTAAGAATAGTTTTATGATGATGAAAACTGCTGCATATAGAAGAGTTATAAACCAATATAATTTTGAAAAATGTTCAATTTTCGAAACTTTAGCTGTTGTTTGTATTAAGGACTGAGGCAAGATTTGGTTTGGACCCAATGTTAAGGTCCCATGACTTAACACTGTAAAAAAAAAAACTAGATTAAAAACTAAGTCTCAAGGTCATGGATGTGCTTACTGGACAGGTGCATTTCTTACTTACATACTTAAAGTACCAACATTATTATTATAACTGTATTATGAATGTGAATTTTGAGCAAATAAATGTGGAAAACATTTGAAAGTATATTTACAAAAACAATATTCACAGTGGCAAATACACATTCCTATCTGGTCAGGGGCTGGAAGCAGAGAGGCCAGGCCAATAGTGGCCCACAAGCCAGAAGTTTGAGGATTGCTCCAACCGTTGTCATCAAAGCCAGTAGTGTCAAGCAGGATGGACAAAGGGCTGGTGTAGCTGCCGATTTTTGTTCAACCGACCAGTAGCACAATACATGACATAGGTTTTTTTTTTTTTTTCAACTGTTCTTAGTCTCCAGCAGTGGAATACTTCTGTCCAGAACTGCAGTAACCTGAAGAGGACTAGTTCATGAAGAACATCTTTAGTCTTTAGAAATTTGAATACAGTATATTCAGTAAAACTGTAGGTTGTAGTTTTTTTCCTCTGATTCCACGGGCACTTAAATCACTGATAACTGGTAGGTTTTTGTGACATTATCATTCCTTGCCTTTAACCTTAAAGACCTGTGTTGTCAGAGTCGGTTGTCGGGGTGATTTCCCTTTCACTTACAGTAAAGCTGCAGCTTCCACTGCTGCAGAAAAGCAACTAAAATTAGAATGAAAAAGGTTTCAATTTGAGTTTCACAAACCTTAATAATGAGCTGACATTGTTTTTACCTGTAACCAAAGCCCCTGCACTATCGTGTCTCAGTTCCCTGAATGCATTTGTCTGTTGCTATGGATTGCATTTTGAATTATTTTTCTACTTTGTCACGGCCCAGGTTCAGAAGAGTGTCCCTTCCCTTATCCACCTCACGACAGCAAAGACTGCAGCCCAGATTCTCCCGTCACCTCCAGCTCCAGGCCTCACACTGTCCACAGTGGAACCCAAACTGAGGGGCCCCAAGTATTTGTGCGACAGGATTCTGCCTCAGAATCCTATCGCCTACAGCCCGGTCTGTTACTCCCAGCCGCCCCGTCCCTCACCTCGTGTCCCAGCCCGGTGCCCCACAGAAAGCAGCGCCACTGTGCCAAGTGGGAAAACAGAGCTTCAGTTGTACAGAAGACTAAAGAGGAGGAGGACGGCAACAAACCTTCCTACGAATCTCTGGAAACAGTGAGTATCTCTAACCCGCTCGCACTGCTGTACTGAAAGATGCAACGTCCTACATCACGTAAACCTGTTGTGCGTGTTTGCCAGGACAACATGAGGCTCCAGAAAACCAATGAGACACTAAGTAGGAAGCTGAAGGAGACGGAGAGAGAGGTGGACATACTGAAAACACTGCTGAAGAGACACGCGCTCCACCGTGTGGAGGACGACTCCTCATCGTAGACATCTATTGGGTGCCTGCTGCTGCCCCCATGTGGTCAAATTTGATCATTACGTTAACGAACGACAAAGGACCTTGATTATTGGGTTTTTTCAATGCAAATGGAATACAACAGCCAGACAGTGTGTGTGAGGTTGAAGAGCTCATCTAAAAATTACATTATTATCTGTTTGGCCACATGATATAAAAGGAAGGTGAATGTTATGAAGTCTAGCAGTATGTACAAAATGAGGCATCAAAAGACGCTTTTCATCCCAAAGGATATTTTACCTGTTTTGTATAAGCATGTGTTCTTTGAAACTTTAGCCTAAGAAGTTTTCTCAATTTGTGAAATTTATTTTAAAGGAACATAATTCTGGAAAAAAAATTCAGCAGAAATAAAGCCTAGCCAGAATCAGATATCGGGAAATGAGTTGTAACTGACCCACAAGAACCATCCCTAGTGCCCACATCTGGGTCACACTTTACATTTTTAAAAACAACATTGAAGATTTTCCTTAATTATTACATAAATGAAGGAATTAATTAGAATCACAGTGTTATAAAACTGAAGATGAAACAGAACGTGTATAGATGGATTGTGTTTGTTATTATTATAATTAACCAATCGCCTCTGCTATCTTTGCTGGTTGTTTCTGTCTGTGTTCACGTAGGATTTCCCTGAATCTGTTGGTATTTATTATTTCAAACACTACTAGTGGCCATAGGAGAGTGAGATAAGTCAACACTTTGTACAGTGTGCTGGTACTTTTCACAGATTTATTTATGCTTATTCATATTATTATTCAACACTGTGCAGCCGTGCCATTCACTGTAGCTGTGTTGTGTTCAGAGCCAAAGTCAATATGAATGTATTTGTGTTGTAAATACAAAGTATATGCTGTGTTAATGTTGTTCCAGCCATATTCTTGCTCTCTCTTAATAAACTCTACTCAATACAAATGCCTTGTCTGTAATACTGAATATCAACACTGGAGGTCACTAAAGAGTTAAAGATCCATTGGGTTTTTCATTTGCAACCAAATATTAAGCAGCAGAAATTGTTCGTTTGTTCGATTTTGATAAAATTTAATCGTTAGCCCTCGTTGTTCTGAAAGTTTATTCCAGAAGAGGAGAATTAAAAACTAATAGTGTCTCGTCTTCTATGCATTGAGCAGACACTTCTATCTAAAGCAACTTACAGAGCAGGATTAACATTAAGTATTCCATTCTCCTGGGAGTTGAACCCAGGACACTCTGCTCTGTTTCTAAGGCAGGAGTTCTTAAAACTTCCAGAATAACATAGTTGTGTCAACATATGGTTTGTGAGTCATATTCAGTCCGTTTGGGGTTTCACTTAGGACCAGCTGATTAAATTATCCAAAAAAAGAACACAACATATTTTTCCACATACTGTATAATGTAAACATGTAAATACTAGAAAAGGAGCTACCAGGTAGGAGACAGGGAGGACGACTAAAGAGGAGATTGGCCTCAGCAACTCCTGAAAAATAAGGGACCTATATGTAGCCAAGAATCAAAAGTTAACACCACAAGGTATTCAGTGGACACTGTCACAGATCTGAACTCTACAGCAGTGGTCCCCAAAGGGGACTGGTACCAGTTCGTGGGTTTTGGTGCCAGGCTGCAGAGAAATAATGATTCTTTTTGGGCCAATCTGGCTATTTCTTACACTTGATCCATACCCATATCAACAAAACACCAACAAGCTAACAGTCTGGCAGCAGAAAGTTATAGGCTGGGTGCACTTGAGAAATCCTTGTTGTGCTCATGCAGTTATTTCAGGTAGGAAGATTTTACAGGTAGGAAAATATTTCAGAACATTGGAAATTGTATCTTTTTTTAAGGGGTATTTGTCTGCCACAACTTTACGATTGCTCCGTGAATATAGTTTGAGACATTTAACCGGTCCATGGCGCAAAAGGATTGGGGAACATTGTTCTACAGCAGTGGTTTTCAACCTTTTTTGAGCAGCGGGACATTTGTTACGTTTACAAAATCCTGAGGCACACCACCAACCCAACTTTGGGCCTGTTTCTATGAACACAAATTGTATATCCTGGCAGGAATGGTAGAAAGACACAAGCAACAGTTCTTCCTCTCAGTCTCTCTCTGTTGTTAGTTTTTATCTCAGTCAAGATTGAGGAGCTCAGCTCACATAGATATGTGGTTGAAAGCTTTTACCAACACTCCAATATAAACAATTTGATTAAACAACTGTAAATATTACCATCTCCACCCACATACAATGCTTTCTTAAAGTTTGTTAATTTGTCTTTGAAGCTTTTTGATTACTTACTGCAGCAGACTTCCTGAGGAGAACAGAGGAGCTAAATTAGATAATCAATGGTGTCATTTGGCCAACAGTAATTCAACAGCCCACTGTTTACAAACAAGGGTTGGGGAGTTGGTTTTTCTTTTTTCGACCACTCATACTAGGGCCTTCATCTGGGTCAGAATTTTGTCCAGGGTCCTGTTCCCTTCTGAAAAACTTTACTGACATCACTGTCACTTGCTCATCTTCCTGTCACTTGCTGTTGCAGTCACTGTCGCGTGTAGCGCAGTCCCGTAGCACTAGCGCTATTGTTTTCACAGGCATTTATAGCCTCTGCTGCCACCCCCTGGAATAGAAGAGTAATATATCTGCCACACTTTTTATAGTGCAAAGACCCAACAATGGTTAATTAGGTGATAATATACCGTTTTCACATTGGCACTCAATTCGGTATTCGCTGCAACGCGAAACCAGTTTCGCTCCCTGTTAGCGTTCACATTACAAACTAACGCACATTTGCTCCTCAACTAATGGCATTAACTAATCCACCTCTAGTCGGGGGTTTTGATAATGAATTAACTAATACGGGTGAAAAGCAATAAAAAGTGGAACGGTTTCGCTCCCCGCATGTGTGTGAACACAACAACACCCGTATTAGTTTAAAGAGCTCGTAAAATCTCGCGTAAAACCATGCTGAAGACCTCTTGTGACACCACATGCTACGGGAGCGGCTCATTTCCTTGTCAACCGCTATGTGCTGCATTGTTAGGAACAGGATTACAAAACACTTCCTCATATTTTTTTTCCTTATCTTTTTAATTCGTTCTTTGTGTCTCCTTTTCATCGCTTTCATACGTCGCCTTGATCTTTCTTTAACCTGCTCCATTTATTCTTCAAAATTGCACGTGCATCGGTTGACAGAATCCATGTTGAATAAAACCGGATATTAACGAGATCTCGTTATATAACCATGAGATCAAATTGAAACTGGACCATTTAAATATGGTTTGACTAATGCGCATTCGCTACCTTATCGTGTGTGAATGCAAAGCGGGTATCAAATGCACAGCGAATACCAAATTAAACTGAATGTGAATGCAAAGTGAATGTAATGCGGATTAGTTAATACGGGATTGAATCCCGAATTACTTCAGTATTCGATTCTGAATTGAATGAGAAAACGATATTAGATCATTTCTGCGGCACACCTGACGATCTCTCACGGCACACTGGTTTAAAATCGATGCTCTACAGGTAAAAATGTTCATTTTAAGAACAATATTTCAGCTCATAGACTTTTCTGGAAGTGATATCTGCATTTCTGGAAGCTTCTATAAATGATTTGCCTTTTAATACTTTGCACAGGAATAATCCATCTCCCTGACACGCTGTTTCCATCAAGTGAGAGTTAAAGGCGTCTCAGATATGCTAGATTATAATAGCGATGAGAGACATCTTGTCAGGACAAAATGGACAGACAGTGTGACACGACGCTTTAAAAGACAGTCTTCATTACATCCTCACGACTGAAGACCGTGTCAATCTGCCTTTTACCTCGGGCTTGGCTGCTCGTAATGAGCGCGACTCTTCAGTTATGGTCCGTCTGTGGATAATGACATGATTAATGTCGGCTGCAGCGGAAGCTAAGATTCGTACCAAGAATCTAAATCGTCCCGATTCTTAACATTTCTTTCAGCTGCCGCACAATTACCAGGTGGTTCCACACTCCTATTCATGGTCACTGACCCAGTTGGATTTCAATGGAGGCAGTGAGTTATTTGAGTCAAATTACATTGCATCTCTTCATTTCATGCAGCTGTAATAACTGTAATGTTGCCGTCCTGTGGCTGGGCAGTGAGCGGAGGCCCAGGGGATAAAAGACGGTATCTGAGGCGGAGCGGCAGATCCCGAAACCTGGCCTCCATGACAGCTAATTTACTGCTGTTTGAATGTGACACAAAGCTGCAGGAGGCCAACGCCGAGAGCCTACCATGCTCATGCACACCATAATGCTGCATAATTTCCAATATCATGGCTGGCTGAAAGGAGCCATCAGGGGGGACATGTGTTAAGCTCATGGGACAATGCACCACAGATGATTTTTTTTTTTTTGTGATGAATAGAGAAATGTTGTATTTACCCTGATGTATTTAATCATTAGAATGATAAATATAATTAGTCTCACATCCATTTACAGAGCCAACAGAGAATGTAAATATAATTAATTGCAGCACATTTAGGCCTGAAGGAGTTGTGAAGATGTGTGGGATGAAGGAAAGAGCGCTGGTACACCCAGAGCAGAGAAGACACTTCAAAAGTCACTCTAATTACAGTGGGCAGACGGAGATGATTTATCTGCCAGACACTGGTGCACCTGAGGGAATTTTGTCCAGACACCAATATTTAACTAAATCTGTTAAGTCCAATGAACGCACTCAGAAACCAATTAGGCAGAGATGTGGATGATCCCATTATGTCCCTTTGAAAAAGGCACGAGAAAAGAACGCAGCACCTCTCACACAGTGGTTCTCACAGGAGCCACTGGTAGAACCAACGCCTGTAGGAAACTATCACTGAATGGAGTTCATTAAGTTCTAATGAAGGCTGGAGGAGCAACGCACACACAAAACGAGGACCCTGGGCAGATGTGAGGACAGAAGGGAAGACATTTTCACGTTGGCAGCTCAGTCATAATGTGAAAAAATTATACAATTTAAATGAACCTTCTGAAAGCACAAGAGAAACACGAAGACAGGTTTGTGCAGAAGACGCAGCACCAAAACCAGTCTTTAACCTTCTTTGGCCTCTAACAATTACCAAGCTATTGCACCACTGCATGGACTGCGATCCAATAATCTGTTCATGCAGAACGGTGAAATAGGAAGGAGTTGGAAAGGCCACGAAATGACCCTGTGCTGAGAAAGAGGGCGATGTTTCCAACATTGAGATCGTCAGGTGAAAAGTCTGTAAGGGTTCTGTGGATGAAAAGGTTTTAGATTTCTGTTTATATCCTGGTTTAGCTTTTGTAGCTCTTTACTGCCGAATATTTCCAAACTTTATATAAACCAAACACAATACAACGTCCTCCACATTATACTGGTCCATGAAAGGGAGGAGAAGCTGATCCGCAACATTTATGTCTTTAAATAAAGGATGGAAACAAAGGCTCTAGGGAGAATCACACATGCACAGTGGTTAGCACTACTGCCTTACAGCAAGACGGTCAAACTATTATTTTTGAGTCGGCTGAAGTCAAACCACGGTATGCTTCTGTTATACTGCTATTGTTGACTCCCCCAGGACAACCCATACATGCAAGAAGCCATGACGAGTAAGAGCCGTTTCTCTTTCTTTTTATTTTTCCTTTAAACCACAAGGGGGCCATAGTAGACACGTAGCACTGACTCTGGATCTGCTTAAGAATTCTTGTTGCTCAAATGTATTTTTTTTCTTCTCTACACTGTTCCCATGAGTGGGCTTGTTGTCTGATGTACCATAGTTTTTATTTTCAAGATACATATTTAATTCCAGCCTACGCATTGGCCCAAAGGCAACGCCTCCGTCATTGGTTTAACACCCTAGGGTTCACCTCCTGGTTAGACAGTTGGGTTCCCGTGGGCTGACCACCACCAGGCAGGTAGAAAGGTATATGGTTGTGCATTGTGATTTGGGTGGCAGTCGTGAAGATTGCTTCCTCCACGACCCAGCAGCAGATTGGCGGATGAAAATGGATTTTTTTTTTATTCCACTAAATATCATTCATCGTTATTGTTTTTCCGCTCTTTTTAAAAAAAAAATAAAATTTAGGTCTAGTTTCTAAGTATTTTTTCTCGACTATACTGTGAACATACAGGTTTAGTAAATGTTACATAAATAATATTGACATGACTTGTAGAAAAAAAAAAAAAACTGAATGCATAAAACACAAGTTCTATTTTCATGATGCACAATAATGCACACTAGTTTGATAGTATATGGTTTGACTAATACACGTGTTAGCATGGTTAGATTTATATAAACACACAACAATTCACATGTGCAGCTGCCAAATTAAGGTTTGCGGTTCATTTTCATTTCCACGCTGCTGGTCAAGGTAAACTTTGGACCAGTGGAAAAAAGGTGCAATCGAAGACCAGCGGTAATTTTTGCACAAAGTCAGTGCCTCACGTTCATGTTGAGAATGAAAGATCCTCATGTTGGATCCCATTCGAGTTAATTAAAAGGAAAGGTTAGTTTGATGCCCTTGGTTCATGTCTGATATGATGCCTTCAGCAGCCGAGGAACAGAGCATCAGAAAGACGTCACTGGGACCATATCAGAGCAATGATGTCATGTGGGATTGCTCCAGTCTGCCTCCGCTGGTTACCTTCATACAACCTTATAGCATTGGAGCAGATTTATATCTTTATCTTTGGCTTCTGTCTGTACATTGTCTTATATGCTCATAGCCACGTCGGACAAATTTGAATTTCGGAGAGAACATTAACTTTAAATCAATTTCTCCCTGCATCACAGTGCACACGTACAAAACCACTTTATTATTTTTCCTTCAGGCAAGACCTCTACAGCTGCTGCTGCTGCTGCTGCTCGTTTGCATACAGCAGCCGACAGATTGCATTTGCACGGTGTTGTGTCTGAACACTCATGGTTCACTCCAGTCTGACAGCTGCAGAAGATTTGATATTGCAAAATATATATAAAAAAAATAAAGCACTAATTTTTACAAGTTAACATTTTTATTGTGCATTAAACTAAAGATGTGAATATTTTTGTCTGTCTTCCAACATATTGTCTATGTACAGCTATGCATCCACCACTGTGCTCAGTGCTTTGCACATTTTAAAATGAAATTTTTTTCTGTTTATATGCAACATAAAAATGTTTACATTTTCCATGGTTCTTTTATTGGATTATGTGGTGTTACTGTTTTAGTAAGGACAGGTGTCCACATCCATCCATCCATCCATGCTTACATCCATATGGCCAGATATTTATCGATCCACTATTCATTTAAAATTCTGCCATTCCATCCTCTATAATTTCTAAATTCATCCATTCTATAATTCAGCATTTATCCATCTATTTTCCAAAATATCCAACTATCTATTATTTATTTATCTGTCTGCCTATCGATCTGTAAATTGAAAATAGAGATGATATAATATTAGATACCAGATCAGTTGGTCTACATCAAATGTTATTTTTTGTCATCACACTTCAGGGTAAAGCTGGTTGTCCAGCTGCTGCCATTGATTTCCACTCCTGGTATTAGATCTCACTTCACTCACGTCGTGTTGATGCTGCAATCAAACCCAATCACACTCGAATTTCAGGGACCATAGCGTCTGAAACACCATCACTGTGCTGAGGGTGGAGGTAATCTGTTAAATGGAGCTTCAGCTTGACTCATCAATGCATCTGTAATGATGAGGTGGTCACTGTGGCATAAGGACGTGCAGAGGACATTTACTGACTCCATCGCTCCATCCCTGCAGACCCCTTAATGTTGTCCACCACACTACACTTCCTGTGACCAACCTCGATGTAAGGACCCTTCCAGTCCTTCTTATAACGGCCTGGACATTATAGTGACATATGTACCAGGTGAATCATAATGGCTCATCATCATTGACATCACTCGATGCTCAGGTGTCATTAATCACATAAAGGTCAGGAGTGAAGGTGGTTGTATCTTTCTCTGTCTCATCTACTCTACTCCCCCCTGAAGGTCGCATCCCAGAACAGAAGGTACAAACCAGAAGCTAATGTGACCCACCAACCATGTGCAACTTAAATTATTTATTTATATTATACGTACGCCTTTCCCTGTAAGGCCTGTGTTTCCTCGGTTGATATCAGGCTGATCATTTTAGGTTTTAGAGATGACTTTAACAAGACATTTATCTAAGTTCAAACAAACACTTCATCTCGTCCCCGTTTCCAATTTTTAGGACCAATTGTGTCCCGCAAGTCAAAGTTTACTCATGTCTGGCTTATTTATACTGTGAATAGTACGGACTTTGAATTGATATATTGGTGCACTGCTGAATATTTAAAAATTATTAAAATATTTCACATATTAATACAAACACACATATATACACTGGCATACAGTATATACCCATCCATACATATACACACAAACAAAATTATTTGTTATTAATAATATTATTTGTCACAACAACTATGGTGTAGACTAAAAAAAATAAGTCAGAAGGGAATTTTTTTATTACTTTTAAAGTCTTAACTGGCAAATACTAATGCTAGCTGAACTGTAAGTGTAATGAATTAAAAGGGAAAACAATGTGCCAAATCTTTTTACTTGTAACACAAAGAGTTTTGATTAACACAAAGCTATTTCTCTACATACGGTATAGCTTTCCCAATATATATATGCATATATATGTGTTCTTGTGTGTGTGTGTGTGTGTGTGTGTGTGTGTGTGTGTGTGTATATATATATATACATATATATATACATACACACAATATTCAACCGTCTTGTCGATTACAGGACAAATGATGTGTGGATGGCTACATGATCCGACAGATGAAATAAATAACAATTAGTCAAATATTCAAACCCTTGATAAAGGCCAAATATAGATGTTAGTTGAAGTGACTAATGTTTATACTGATAAAAGAGCAGAATCGACAGGTGTGAAGGTTTCTCTGTGTCAGGTTTATAACCAAACTAGTATAAATATTAGTAGTTGCACAGAGCTTTACATATATATTTCAACTTTGTAATATTTGCCTTCAATTCATGAAAAGTCCGTACACTTTATATAACTAACTATATTTGTGTGTGGTGAATTTCTTCCTCTTCTCCTCCACCTCACTGAGTCTATTCTCAGTATGACTTTTTCACATAAACAGACTGATTATAATGACGATCAATTTTCTTGATTTAATACAAACTGTCGTCGAACACATTCACCCCAACGTTCTGTCATTTTGTGTAAATATTCTCACCTGTTCCCCACAGACTTGGCTTTAATAACACCCTCCCAGACCGACCTCTGTTTTAGGACGTGGACGTCCCTTCCATCGTTA
>JAFBJS010002243.1:485618-499412 GCA_016785265.1 Paraplagusia blochii | reverse complement strand
ATGATGGATGTCCATCCGTTGGATAGATGGAATTTCCAGAAAGATCTATCTGTCCATCTACAGACAGAGATTCATTCATCCAGTAGATGGATGGATAGATGTTTGGATGGATGGATGGATGAACTCTACCTCGGCTTCAGAATAGTTGAAAATGCCGACCACGCTGACAGGCACCAGTTTGTTGACACACCGTCCCAGAGCCTTCCTGCCCAGGGCAAACACAAAGGGGATCTCCTGCTCTCTGGCCATGGCGATGACATTGTACAAAGCTTCATCCAAACCACCTGCAAAAACAACGCAATAATTAACCAGTCAAAGTAGAAACAGTTCACTCAAAGCTCTGACTTCTGGCCCAAACACATTCAGAAAGTTTACTGATGGTGGCGCCGATGACGTTCTTTTCACTCATGCTCACCTTTGGCCTGGATTTTCTCACAGTTGGGAGAGATGATCACGCACTTGATCTTGTGCAGCTTCATGTGCTTGGTGACTTCTCGGAGACCCATGACCAGCTGGCGTTTGGACTTTGCCTTGGTCGGATCCTTCTGGTAGACCCGCTCCTGGAAGCGGACCAGCTCCTGTAGGAGGAGAGTGACGCTCTCGTCGATCTCTTTACTCAGCACCTGGTTGCAGTACCTGCCAAAGGAAACAGGTGGAGGTGTTGAGCAGAAAAGGAAAAAATATAAACTAAGCAGACAAACAGGAAGTGTTTACATAAAACAATCAGTGAATCTTTACAGATTACTTTCAACTACAGATGCACTGATGCTGACACTGGTATCAGTTTGGGTAGTTACCGATCTGATGGAGGTTCTCACCACAACCACCAGCGCCCCCTGTCTGCAGATCTGTGGACTAATAAAATAATGACCACTGGGTCGACCTCAGGTGGTGTGAGGATCATGTGACCTACAGCTACACTTCGACTGCAGACATTTCTTTTGGCTTTAAATGCAAAAACTGTTTGTTTGAAGGGTGGGCTGGGACAAAAGACCCACAGCAGAGGACACAGAGGACAACGGTCACTTGTTGCAACTGGCATACATTGTCACTAGGGTGGGACAGTGAGCCCGCATCCTCCTCTGACTATGTCATTCTTTATTGTGCAGTCGTGCCTTAAAAAACAACAAGGAATCCTCTCTGAAACCCAGGCAGAGCGGGTTTAACGTGGGGACGGGGGCAGATATTTGCTTTTTTTGAGACAGACAAATTCCTAGGATTCTTATTTTTTTTCCCCCCATCCAAGTGGGATGAGCTACTCACTCTCTGAAGCGCCGGCTGTGGATTTTGGTGACGGCGTTTGAAGCCATGGGGCTCCCGATGCCGGAGCTGGCAGGAGAACCCTGGGACACGGGGGTGATGCTGTAGGGAGAGTTCTGACTGGCTGGAGAGAGGGACGCATCGCTGGGGACACTGAGACCAGTCTCTGTCAGAACAAGGGTGGAGACAAAAGGGTTGGACAGACAGTTAAATACATGTAAAAATACAGAAGAGCAAAAACCACATGTGAAAAGTTCTGTTAGTTTATTTTTGTTGTATCATCAACATCATCTAAAAGGCCTCATTCTTGGAGCCTGAAAGGCAGTTTACAACTGAAGTCCTTGGAATATTTACTCAAAACATCAATAATTACTATAAATGTATTATTAATTATAATTACTATCAACCTTTTCAACTATGTTGAATATGATTTCTTTTAGACTAAAGTAATTAAAAGTATTTAAAAAAGTAAAATTGATGCTTTTTTGGGGACAACATTGCACCAACTGCAGCACAGATGTTTGAGCACCAAAGTCTCTCACCTTCTTGAGAGGCCGGCTCCTGTGTGAGATCATCAGTGAAGTGAAGACTCTCGTCCCCGTTCTCTTCTTGTCCCGTCGCCTCCTGCTCCACGTTTGGCTTCCCTTTCTTCCCTTCACGTTCCTTCAGGATAATCTAAGTGGAAAACAAAACCAAAGACTTTCAAACTTAAGGGTTTTTTTTACTACCTTTTGAAGTGTTCACAAATCCTTGATGAGATTTCAACGTTGAGCCTAAACCCTCACCTTCTTCAGGGCTGTTGGTCGTTTCACCTTAGGAATCTCCCTCTCTTTTCCTTTCTTGATTCTGGGTGCGGTGGAGTCCAGGGGGTTGTGTGGAGCCAAGTAAGGCTTCTGGTGACCCTTCAACAGGGACGGCACGTTAGTGGAGCTGGAGCTGTGGAATGGAGTGGTCGTTCCCACTGCACCGAGAAGAAGAGAAGACAGAACAGAGGATGAGTCTTACTACACTGTATTATCAAAACCATAACAGGAAGATACTGGGCGTCCATAAAATGAAAAGTTACTCTTTGAACAACGGTTGGATGAAACTCGTGTTGAAAACCTAAAAGACCTGTTTTCATTGGGTTGCAGGTCTTTGCTAAATATTTTTCAGAACATTATCAGAACAAGTTACCGAATTTAAGTTACCGAACAACTTGTAGAAACAGAAGTGTTACTGAATATTATGTTAAAAACATTTGTTATAGATTGTTTTTCTTTAATTCAATCTCTAACTACAAATTAAAAGTACACAAATAACAATAACTCTTTTAGATTGTAGATTATGTCATGTGTCAAGTATACAAACCCTAATAAATTGAAAAGTTTATGTCAATTATGGAAAAAAAAAAAATCACATTTTAATTTTAAAAAAAGATGGGAAAAAACAAGTAATTTAGTTGACAATGTAAATTAAGAGTAAATTCTAGTCTTAGTAACTGAGGCGGTAAATGGGGCTGTTGTGTTCTAAACATTTGTCTCCTTCATCTCCTTCATGAGTTGTTGTGGTCAGTTAAAATGTCAGTGTCTTAGTCAGGTTACAGTGATGTCAGTGATCAATCTCTTTGACTTCCCTTTGTCGGTGCATGAATACCTGCAAATGACAGCGGTTTGGTGTTGGTGAGTTGTCTGGCCTTCATGGCCTGTTGATGTTTCTCCAGGGCAGCGAGCATGTCTCCCAGGTCCAACTCCACTGAGGTTTTACTCTTCTTTCCTGCCACTTTGGTAAACGCCTCCTTCCAAGTGCGAAAAGAAAAATCAGCTAAACGTCAGACCAACCGCTGCACCTCCACGACTGACGGACGGAGGTGACGTCTCCTTACCTGCAGTTTCTTCTGCTCCATGCTGATTTCAGAGTACTCCTGTGCAGTGGCCACGGCCGCAGCCAGAGCCTTCCTCCTCTGGCTCTTGGCTCTCTTTGGAACAGATGTGGTGATCGGTATGGGCGTCTGCACGATGCTGATGGGGGAGTTTTCTGGAAAGTTATCCAGCTGTGGAGAACACAGAGACAGGGAGAAACTAAATACCTGCAGATGAAGATGAAGTGTGAACTGGAGCAGTGTTGAATGAAGAGGTCCTGTTTCATTGTGTGCAGTGATGTGGATCACAATGACGGGGAGTCATAAACATAGCACAGGATTTGAACCCATAACCCATTGTTTTGAACTTTTAATTTTCTTCAGTTGAATCCATCACTAAGGCACCAAGGTATAAAATCAGAGTGAAGAATCAACCTGATGTTCACTGGTGGTTCCACAACATCAAAACAGTTCTCCTTCAAAGGCCAGTAGCAACTGAAAGACTTTATGAATGTATCTATTGATGCATTAATACATTTTTCTGCCACTGGTCACAGTTCATTGCTGTGTACGGTCACATTCAGCCCTCGTGCCTCGAGTTTCACCTGTGAATTATTAAGTTAAACTATGACCTGATGTATAAACGTTTTTTTCGTGCCATATGTGGTGGAACAGAGCTGTCCTGGGCCAGAGACCCACAAACATGGACTCACAGAGGCTTTGTTCCATACCAGGGTTTTGGGCAGCTTAGGTTGAGTGTGTGTCTGGGCTGCTGAAGACTCTGACTTGACATTGCGTTTCACAGCTTCTCCAGAGGCAAGATTAGGAAACTCATCTTCATCCTGACACAGATGCAGAAGAGTGTTAGTGCAAAGCAAAAAACAACAAAAACATTGTCCTGTCTGGTAGGTACGGGACACGACTACAACAGAAATCCTCCCTGACCTCAAAATACAGAGGCTCTGGTGTGAGATTTGAACCCGTGACCACTGTGAGCTGCAGTCTCTGTTCTGATTGGTTGGCCTGTAAACGTCCCGGATAAGCACTGTGGAAATCCTAGGACAATACAAAGAAGAAGACAGACAAGGACACAACAATGATGAGGTTTGACTATGAACATTATTAAACGCTGCAGACAAAGGTCCAGGCCAAACGTCTCACTAACGAGGCATCAAAAACAACCTTCCAGAACATCTCATGGATTTGTTTTTAATCCAGCACCAACTGGAGGAGGAAACAAACAGCGCCACCATCCAAACCTGCCTGGCAACATTTCTGACGAACCACAAAGGGTTACATACCACATACAAAACTCTTAAATTATGGTTACGACACAATTACCTCTGAGGTTACTCTGGATCAAGACTTTGTGAGTGTAACAATAAGCAGATATATGTAAACATCTGACCAACAACAGGTGCCACCAACAAAGTCTGTTGTGAATTCATATTCATCAGTTGAAAAGACCAGTTTGGGTCCAGGTCCAGTTCTGACTGGTGGAAGATGGTGATTATTTTCACCTTGAAGGCAGACAGACAGACCTCCACCTGCTCAGGTTGGAGTCAGAAGTCTATTGTACCTGTGAGAAACTTCTCTGGTCAGAGTTCTTCCTCTGGTCTGCTCTGTAGAACTGGCCGTTCCGGTCGCCCCAGCTTTTACTGGAAGCCTGAGAAGGAACATTTACCCAGGAGTCTGAACCTGAAGACAAGCAGACGAACGGAACGATTATTAAAAAATTGTGTGGCTGCAAGATTAAAACAAAAAACATTCTTTTTTCCAAAATCTGATGTTTCCTGTCTTACCTGTCATGACACCAGTCTCTACCACCTGCAACAAACACACAGATTGGATGAATTATTACACTGATGCATTTCTTCATCATTTCCATCTTCTCGTCCAGGAGTCACCGCAGCAGATCATTAGTTGTTCTCACAAACTGACATTGACTTTGATTCTCTTCATTATGATCAAACGAAACCAACAAAGAATCACGTGGTTGATGAGCTTCTCATTAATGACAATCATTCACTTATCAAATGTATTATTTCATTCCTCAATAATAAAGTCCATTATTTTCCTTTATCTTAGTCGTCTAATCTGTACTGAATCTCAGGGCCACCAGTCTCCACCACTGCCACCCAAATCACACTATACCATACTGTGAGCCTAGATGTGGGTGGTGGTCGGGATGGTGCTAGGACCTTCTGACTCCAACCTGTTATGACCTGAAATTAGATTCTTTTACCACCGGGCGCCACAGAAACACTGGGATGTTGCCATGGAAAGTGCATAAGAAATTAAATGTATTATCATTATTATTATTATCCCACTATTGACGACTTCTTCTAATATTGTTCATAATGATCCATAAATTCATCCTTTCTCTTGAACTGTCCTCTAGTTTGTGATAATCTTAAATTTCCCAATCGTTCTTTCTTTGTTGTTGATAAAATACAAGATTTAATATTAGGTTTGTTTGATTTTGGAGCCTTGAACGTTCAAAGAGAATTACAATTGTCATCAGTACATGGTCCTTGAACGCATCTCTGGCACAACACGGTTTCCACGTCTATTGGGGGGGGCACCATACAAAACCACTTGCAAGGGACAATAACCCACCCATTTTTAGCTACACCTATTTTATCCGAAATAATAAAAAAATTTATGCTAACGTACCGTGGGAGCCGCTGTGTTGTGTTGTGTGACTCCGGCCGCCTGGTTGTGTTTGGGGCTGCAGTAACCGCTGTCACTGTCAATGTCGGCCTCACTGGCCATCTGCTCACTGTAGTTCTCTGCCGCCTGCGACGGCCTTCGTCTTTTTGCGCGGTTCTTCCACAGGAGAGGACTGGCCTGCTCGCTGGCAGAGCGTCCTGACGTCTCACCTGGGAAATCTTAGGGACAAGAGAGAAAGAGACCTGATTACACGGACGGCAAGTACTAGAGTCTGAAAACTAGGACGACTTCATAACCTGAAACCACGACTGGATTTTCAAGTTCAGATAAATCGATGGTTACCTAATCAATTGCAAATGTTAACCATCCAAGTGGAAACTCCACATTCCAGATCTGTCAAGAGACATTAACCATGTTGTTCTGTATCTGTTGACAGTGAAGCTAAATAGACACAAAGTCTGGACAAAATTAAAATTAACTTCTGTGACTTTGTGGCCAAATCCAAACATATTTGATATGATGTTGCAGCATAAGTAAATTGTGGGACTAAGTTAAGGGTTTATTTGTTCACAGTTGTGTGAGCTTCGTTCTTACCGGTCTGCTGTGCGGCGTCCACCAACAGGACAGTCTTGGTCCTTCCGTCAGGTCCAAAGGTGCACACTTCCTTCTGGACGGCGACGTTCCTAGTGGGAGGCCTGCGACCCCGTGCAGGCTGGCACACACCTGCACACAACTGTGGCTGCAAGAAGAAGGACGACAAAGGCTGTGGTCACCACTTAAACTAAGAGAGACAGGTGCATCATGGGAGATGGCAGATATCTCAGTCAACATAGTAAATTACAAAACATCTTCCCATTAGGCCAAAATTCCCAGATTTGGCCAATTAGACTTAATTGGTGCCCTGCAGGGGACACCTTCCCTACTTTGAGAACTGCTGCACTGCAATAAAAATATTTTAAATATTAACAGTCATTCTTAATAATTAATAACATTTAATGTGATTATACTATTATTTTTATATATAAATGATCTGTATTATTTATTTAAATTATAATTAATTTCAAAACATTATATACAGTTATTATGTTTTAATTATTAATTTACGATTTCAGAAGAGACAAAAAATTAATTACAAATATTTGTTTACCATGAAGGTCAAATTATTTACTATATCATTTTACTAGATGTTTAATTGCCTGTCATTGTCAGTACAGTGGAATATAACGAGTCATGTGACTCAGTCCATACCTTGGGGAGAGAGTTTGGTCGTACCAGGCCTCGGCCCCTCTGATTGGTCATCCCATACGCCGGCCCCAGTTGCAGTGGTCTCTCCCCGACCTCTGCAGAGGTCACCTGGTTGATGACTCCGGCCTGTACTGGACCAGCGTAGGTACCAGGGAAGGGCTGGTAGAAGCCCATCATGGGAGGACAGGGAGCGGGCATGATCTGGTAGTAGGCGTACTCATTGGACACGGGAGGTTGAGGGGAGGACAGAATGGGGTAGGCCAGATAAGGTCCACCAGGGGCAGTGTTGGGCTGCTGCCAGCGCAGCTCCCCTCCGTTGTACATGGGATGTTGTCTTTAAAAAAAAATAAAATAAAAACTTTAAAATACTTCACCATCAACAGTACAATGTTCCATGTTGCCACGACCTACTGTAAATTGTAACTTTTCTTTGGCCACATTGTAACGTACCATGAATAATAAACAACTTTATATGATTTTATTATGTTTATTTCATTATATTTAACTAATCAATGTTTATTAAATATTTACAATCATGGAAATAATGTTAAAATGACACTTTTTTTTAACATAAAACTAACTTGAAGTCGTGAGAATGTAGAGATCAGTTTATAATTCTGCAGTTCATTGACTACGACCAAAGTCTGAGTCATTTCCACCTTCAGTGACTTCACTCTGGTCACAGACTTTTGATCCTCTGATCCTCCTGATTTCCAAAGAAATTCTGAGTTTCAACAGAGGCAGATGTTTTGGAGATATTTTGTCACGGATTTGAAGAAACAATATGGAGACAGGGTGAAGATTGTTGGTGTAACAGAAGAAGAGAAAGAGAGAGAAAAGAGAACAGTCTGTGTGACTGCGGCTGAAAGAAGAAGTCGAATGAATCAATGGTTGAGTTTTAATTGTGCAAGGAGGTGTATAAGAAGCTGAATCTTTCATAAAAATCCTCTACAACAACACGATTCTGGCAATTATTTGTTTGTCCAATTAAAAGGTTCATTTTCATCTCTGAAGAACAAAAACAACCCAATAAGAAGTCGACAGGAAAAAAAATCATATTAACTTGACATCACGTCAAATATTTCCTTCAAGAAAAAAAACAGACGACTCCATAAAATCAGTGTCACATTGCTGTGGACCACGATGGTTCTAATTGTCAGGGAGCGTCACATGGGCCCAGATATGATAAGGAGCCAGATGACATTTTCACCACAAACGCTTATTTCCTTGCATTCAAACAGTGTGGAAGGAAACAAAGGAACGGATGTGAGCAGGATGCATTAGATCACTGAGGACAAAGACAGAGTCACAGCCAACATTGACCGTGGGTCCATGTCCACTCTGGGGAAGTTTCCATTCATTATTCAACACCTTTTAACAACAGTCCAATTAAATGTCCTCCCTTTAAAAGGGTTTGAAGCCCAACGCTAGGACAAAGATGAAGGCTGATGTTCTTGTACCTGTTGGCCTGGTTCTCCTGGACAAATGGATAGCAGGTGATCAGGTAGCTGGGTATGGGAGCGGTTTCCACACCTCCACCTCCTCCTCCGCCTAAGCCTCCGCTGCCACCTCCTCCACCTACATCGCCTGAGAGACTCATGCCGACCAAGGGTCCTTCAAGAATTTTCTTCTGCGGGATAAATGGTTCCACTTCAGCTGAAAGCTTCACATCCTGCAAAGACAGATGGGCGGTTGTTAAATTGGAAATTAATCTAGCGGTCTCAAACTCACGGCCCGTGGGCCGTTTGCGGACCATGGAAATGATATTTGCGGCCCCCATGTGAAAGTTGAAATTATAACAATATTTTATGGATTTATTCTTCACATTTTATGGTTAATCCTACAGTTCTCAAAACCCCGATCCAGTGACACCTTCTGGTTCAGTGTTGTATTACACAGAATCTATGGGAAACTGATTTTTTTGTTTAACTTTTTCTCTTTTATGGAACACTGAGAAGTGGTATGAGGGTGATATGGACCTCCATATCTTTTCACCCTCATACCACCTCGGCTCCAATACTTGCGTCCTTAGGTTCCAGTCACTTGTTGAGACACCACGCCTCTACAAGCAGTCAAAATTGCAACAGCGTCACATTTCAGGCCATGCATCAAGTTGGAAGACGTCTGCCAGAAGAATCAGCATTTATTCGAAGTGACAGGAACCCGTTTGTTGAGCTGAGCGCTGCATTTCTATACGCGGCTCCTGCAGGGTTTTTACCACTTCACTTTGTTTAAGTGTGAACAGCTGTAGGGGAACAATTAGCTGCCAAAACAAAGAGTGACAGAAAAGATATAGTAGCTGACGGTCTTGGCCTTTAACGACTACAATTAAACTGGACAACAAAAAAGTCGACATCATGTGACCGGTGAGTCAACCAATTGTGGGGCGTCTCCCTCTGGTAACCTTTGGTCTAGTCAAGACAAGAGGGCAAGGAAAGAAAGGAAAAATAAATAAACAAGATAAACAGAAAGTAAAATCCAGTCATTGATTTCATCATCATGTTGATGACATCATCACGACAGGCAGTGGAAAAGACAAAGATTCATGTCGATACAGAAATATTTCTTTCTGATTAATCACCGTGGTCCAGAGCCAAGGAGGCGATTAACGGATCAATTACACTTTTAATTCGTTCCCTACTTCAAAGAGAATCTTGTCAGTTTGTCAATTTCCTTATGAAAACATCAATCAATCAAACCTGGCATCCGAGTTGGACACAGACACAGACGTGTGATACCGGTTCTGCAGCCGATCAGTTTGTACATGGGATCTGTCACTGAGAAAAGATTAACTTGTTCAGCTCCATGATGGGGTTTAACTTTCAGATTAGTTTTTCCAGAACGAAAACCTGTTAAATTCATTGGTTGGTTGCCGGTTGTACTATTTATTGCCTACAGTACAAGTTTCTCTACACAGCACGTCAAGACTCCTCCCTTCAAAAACTTGGTGAGGCTTAAGGTGATTAGCGTCTCATTGTCAGGGTGTCTTTTTTTAGAGCTTCGACTGAAAAAAGGTCAAAGTTCTAACTCTTCCTCAAGGAGTCATAGATTCAACCTCATCAATCTTTTACCTGAGCAAACACATCGATGCAAAACTCAAAATTCACTGGAAGAAACTGGGAGAGGTGACAGAGTTCAGAGGACAAAGACAACCCCCTCAATTTTTCTGAAACAGTGGTCGGGATGCATGAATAGCCTAACAGTGCAGCCACTGGGTGTCACACAGACAGCTATTGTCCATCACCACCACCATCACTACCGACTGTGGGTAGAACCCCTGTTTGTCCATTGGCTGTTCATAGAAGCCGTCCTACCTAAACAGGGTCAAAGTTGAGTCTTTACTGTTCACAACTCCAAGATTCATTTACATATTTTTCTATATTTAAATCATTAATGATGAAAGTCTTTGAAACATGATATACGTAGCTTTTGGACTGTTGGACACTAGAGGATGAAGAAAGGACTGCACTGTTGGACAAGCCAATTAAATGACACTAAGAACCACTACGTGTCAGAATCACAGTTTAAATTGATAGACGACCAAAAAGAAAAAAAAATGCCAGGCAGACGTTCAACCTCCAGAAACAACCGTGGGTCTTTGTGCGTCTCTGGGCTTGTGAGAATAGCCGTGATTGTTAAAAGACAATGAGGTCAGACCCAGATGTACATCCGCTGACAAGGACAGAACTCATAGTGGTTCAACTGAGGACTCTGATCTCACAGGCCTCTGTTGTCCAAGCTCTCATTCCATGTCCAGTGTTTACCAACAAAACTAGACCAGAAGGTTGGAGGACATGGTATGAGTTTACATCTCTCAGGTATCTTCAACAGCTTAGACAACTTTTATCACGACGTTAAAACCTGGATTACAGTCTGGTCCATCGAACCACGGAGCCTTTCCATCTCAACGTTCCATATAAGTTTTACAGTAAAGACAGAAAATTATTCAGACTTTATTGTATGCAAACTAAACCACAAAACACTCAACAAAACCGGGGGAATCAAACCAGTAAACTGATAATCTTGTGATATAAAGGTGTGTCACAGTCATAGGTGCTTGACTCGAGCTGATGATTGTCCAGACTGCCTCCTTATTATTGTTTCAACCTTTAAAGAAAACTTTCACTGATAGATACAGTTTTTTGGAGTGAGATCTTCAGGTGGATTGATCAATCAATTGAGGTCTAGAGCCGAAATGTATTACATGGACAAAGTAGGACGTAACACCACTCGTTAAAGAACCATCTTCCAGGAACCTACTTCATCTTATTCCCCTAGAATTAACTATTTTGGGGTAAGATGACCTGGACAACTGAGAACCTACATAGACCTACCTAAGACATTTATTGCCAGTTACTGCGAAAACACAAGGTTCAGGACAGATGAGAAGAAAAGGCCAAAAACAACAGCAGCAGTAAAACAGAAGATATGCCTTTAAGTCAGTGACACACTTGAAGAAATTAGCAATGAGACTGTACAAAAATAACTCTGATGGAGAGTCCCTCAAGAAGTGAGGTAAAAAGTTATTCCCCTGGAACTTTGTGCTGATTCTTTGGGGCAGATAATTAGGTAACATTGTGAGACATCAAAGAAAAAGAGTTGCCAAGAAACTGAGTCACTATAAAAGTGATCGACTGTGACGTTTTCAGAAAAGAGAATGAGTAAAAATAAAAATGCACTTGGTGGGAAGAAGGTACAATTTACCTTGGTGTTGGTAAAAAGGTAAAAGAGTTAAGTTAGACAACTGGACATTCAGTTTTTTGGAAAACATATGTCCAGTTGCCTAACTTCACTCTTTTACCTTGACCATGACCTGGATGACTGAGAACCTGCATCAACATGTTACTACCTTGGTGTTGTTACCTTTTCTGCTACATCAGAAAATGTAACAAGTTACTAATCTCAAGTCAGTAATCTGCTACTTGAGATTGTGATTCCTCCTGATGTCACACACCTGGGGTTACGACAGTTTAAAGCACAATATATACAAGAATCAGAAGGTTTGGAGCTGAGCTGCATCTGCACACACACACACTCACACACTCACCAAAACCAAACTTTCAACATAGCACAAGGAGGAATGTCATACATGCAGAAGAACCAGACACTCCTCATATCTCCTCTCTCTCTCCTTCTAACCTTAACCCTAACTCTCCACTAGGCTCTACCTCATGGTGTTTACTACCTCTGAAGTGTTACAGCAGTTACAGATGTTACCATCAGCAATAATGTTTTACCTCTAAGGTGTTACAGCAGTTACAGATGTAGCCTTCACCAATAATATTTGTTACCTTTTTTTCCCCTCTAAAGCGTTACCGCAAGGATGTTACCATCACCGCTGATGTTTTTACCTCTTAAGTGTTACAGGAGTTACAGATTTTACCATCAGCATTGATGTTTGTTACCCCTAAGGTGTTACAGCAGTTACAGATGATGATTTTACTTCTATGGTGTTTTCGGAGGGATGTTACCATCACCGATTATGTTTTTTACCTCTAAAGTGTTACAGCAGTTACAGATGTTACCATCAGCGATAATGTTTGTTACCGCTAAAGTGTTACAGATGTTACCATCACCGATTATGTTTTTTTACCGCTAAAGTGTTACAGATGTTATCACCAGCGACGATGTTTGTTACCTCTAACGTGTTGCCATAGGGATGTTACAATCACCGATGATGTTTTTACCTATGGTGTTACAGCCGTTATAGATGTTACCATCGGTGATGGTGTTTGTTACCTCTAAAGTGTTACCGGAGGGACGTTACCGTCACCGCTCGGTCCGGTGACAGCTCCGACGTTTAGCTTTAGCTCGTTAGCCGCCGAAGCTAGGATTCACGGCTTTATTCTTGTAGCTCGGAGCGGGTGTGACGTCACTGTCACATATAGAAACAATTTGGCTTAAATTAAATAAAACGAAGAAACACCGTGAACCACAGAAGTGAACCTAACGGCACCCGCTGGGTCCTAACATGTGAACTGACCACCGTTAGCTTCCGCCGCTGCCTACGTAGCCTTCATTAGCCGAGTGGAACAACAGAGTCAGTGGATTCACCCAAACATCGAACCCTGTTGTTCTTTACAAACGTCAATATCGTCACAAAGCGACAGTGAAACCATGTCATCACACTGTTAACTCTCCCCTAACTAACCGAGTCAAAATGGAGTCTTGGCGACTTCAACTAAACCCGTGGTAAAAATTAAAACATTCCATCCGTTAAATGCATTAATAGCGTGAATCTGCCAACAGCAAAACACACATTCGTACCTTAGTGTCCATGTCACTCAGCCTCGCTGACCGCAGTGAGGACGTCAGGATGCGGGTCTTTTGGGTTTCTTCATTGTAAACAAAACCGTAATAGTGGTGTAAAAATGACCGACGCCTCGGTGTTTGAGTCCACGGCTAACTGTTGCTACAGTCCGCTGCTGCTGCTGCTGCGTCAGCTGCGAGCAGAGCAGGCGGTGGATGAGGCTCTGCTGCTGCTGAGGCTGTGACTGCGAGACAGACACAGACACAGACACAAGCTGCTGTCAGTGTAGAAATGGGAGTCACCTGGAACGGAAGCCGACGAGGCACAGATTGTGCTCAGTATGCGCGGTAATGGACTCCAACCATGGCAGTGGTCCCCAACCACTGGGCCGGGGACCGTACCGGTCCGTGGGTGAATTGGTGCCGGGCCGCAGAATAATAATGTTTCCTGTTGGTCCCATCTGTCTATGACTTCCACTTGATCCATACCCATATCAACAAAAGAACTGACCAATAGAATGGCTAGG